>WHPZ01586336.1:19605-37148 GCA_016617965.1 Macrosiphum rosae
AATAAAAATCTAAATTGATATACCTATATTGATTTATACATGATTGATAGATTTTAATATTATATATTTTTTATTTTTATTTTATCCTAGTGAGTTACTTTTTTTATATTTTACCTAGTTATAAACTTTTTGAAATATGCTTTTTAAATAATAATAAGCGTAATGGGGAAAAGTTACCCACTAATAAATTTTGAACTGCATTTATACAAATTTGAACTTTGTCTAAAAAAAAAATGCTCAAACGGTATTTGCAAACTCGTACACAAGTGTTAAGAATAAAAAAGAGTAAAACAATTGTTTGTATGGTACAAATGGTTGCAATTGATTTGGAAAGAAAATATAAATAATATGTACTTTCAAGACGATACGAACATTTTAGCGTGCCAACTTTACGCAGTACCTACTGCAGTTATAAACTTATACAAACACATTTTGTTTGGTGTTTTTTTACCGTAATTAAAAAATGTATATAATGCTATCGATCATTCAAATAAAAGTTTTTTAAGAGTACAATGTAAGTATAATTTAAGAAAATTGTTGTATAAAAGCAGGAGTGACATTCTAACATTAATATTCTATAATATCAATTAATTACTACCTAACACACATTATTTTAACTACTTAATTATTTTAATTACAATTACTGATCTATTTAATTTTTGATTGCAATCAGTATTTATGTGATTGTGTATCGTTTGGTATAAATATGTGTATGGACGTTCTTTGTATGTTCTCTTACTTTAACCACACACGAATTTCACTATTTATTTTTTGTAAATAGATATTTAGTATGAAATTTATATGATTATTTTGTATAGCATCAGCTTATTCTCAACAAAAAAATAAAATTAGTTTCAGAATGTGCTAAATTATGTTAAGGTAATTTTTTAAGCAATTATTAAATTTTAATACAACATTAAAAAAATTCTATATTAAAAAAAAAAAAATGTATGTAATTCGTATTTGATGGTATGTGTTAGAAGGTACTAAGGAAATATATGTATTTCACCATTTCTACAATAAACTATAATATTATAATAGGTATATGCCTAATAATATTTTTTATAACTAAAATATCGTCTTAAAAAACCTAAGTATGACAAATAATATTTAACTAATTAATATCTTTTGTAAAAAAGATAATAATAAATAACATATTAATAATATGTTAATATAACAATTCAGTACCTACAAACATAATATTTTGTATTCGTATTTTTTATATAGGTTATGACTTTGTATAATATTAAATATAAAATATATACCTATAATAAATTAATAAATATTGAACAATTCTCGAATAAACTATTTTCTAATCCATATCGGTTTGATTTTCCAATATACGTAGAATGTATTTAAAGTAGCACCTGTACCACAATTATATCATTAGTATAAGTCTGTAAGTCCATTTGTTGGGTGGCAAATATTTTTTTTCCGAAAATGGCACAAACTTAAAAAAAAAAATAATAATAATTTTCTAATCCACAAGTGTATGGGTTTTTCTTTCAAACAAAATGTTTTAAGACTAAACACCATAGAGGTAAAAATGATTATGTTTACAGTTTTGATTAGATTTGAAAGACAAAGGGGAGTACCTGAGATTACACTTTAACCCCCAACTTTCAAAGTTGGATAACTTAGGAAGGGATTGTGCAAAAATAACGGGATTAAAAGCAAAAACCATCACAAAAGAAGCACAAACGAATGGAGTTAATTTTGTTTTGAAATTCCAAAGTGGGGGGGGGCTGGGGACATGGAGCTTATAGTTTGGTTTTTCCAGTAAACCGGAAAATGGAAAACGCCTCAGCATCGGTACATTTTCTGATCGGCTAGAAAGTGGTATGAAAATATTGCTAGTGATTTGCTAGATTTTGCTAGGTGATTTTTGAAGTCAGGTACCCAACCTAACCGCAGTTAATTAAAAAAGTTTTGGTGCCAATGAATATTATTACCAGTGTAGGGGTCCAGTTAAAATTAACTAAATTAAAGCTGATTATAAAAATTACATTAACAGACGATAACAGGGTATCATCTACCGGCGTTCTCTGTATCATAGATGGACTACAATATTGGATATTATAATATTATTCTAAAGACGAATCGAAAAATGGTTTACCGTGTACTTACGAAATGTTGACCTCGGACGGTACTGTGTGAAAAATCAAAAAAAAAAATTTCATAAAAATTAAAATCCCCTTCGATCGAAATCGCTCGAGTGATACGAGTGATAATAACTCGTATAGGTATATAATATTATTAAACAGTGGCATGATGCCTCCATATATAATAATATAATATACTATACTATCGTGGCGCAACGCGAAACCCGTTAAATGTGGAGGCGGCGGTAGCGGTGAAGGCGGCGGCGTCGAACCAGAGTGGCAATTAAGCACGCCGCCGCTAACATAACCACGGTCATAAATCATTGTCACAACGTCGCGTCGCCTGGTCGTATACCAACCAGCTAACCTCTGCTGCAGTCGAGTTTACTTACGGTTGCCGCGTTTATATTATTATATTAATATATAATAGTTATATGCTCGTCGTTGTCATTGTACATAATATACGCACACGCACACACATATTTACTATTATATAGGTAACTACTGTGTGTGTGTGTGTGTTTTCGGCCTACATGCAGGTTGTGAGTGTGAGTAAACGAATTTCAAGTCCACTCGACGATGGTCATCGTCGTTTTTCGTGTGTGTGTGTGTGTGTGTGTGTGGAAGTGCGGCGGCAAGTCGTCGTGACTTCTTTTATATTATGTGTGTGCGGCTTCCGCGCCACCACTATACCGCACTGCAGTTTTGGTCGTTCGCGGTCACTCGTGCGCGCCAGATCCGTCCGTTACAATAATAATACTATTAAATTATGTATTGTATATATTGTCCTGCAGACTCCTGCTGTATAGTATAGTAGTTTGGAATTCAGATCGCAATAATTATATCGTTATTATCAAATTATTACCGTCGTCGTCGAATCGACGGGTGAGCACGCGGTTTTGAAAAAATTTAGTATTGTTAACATTATTACATCCAAGTGGTCCGCGCACGCGAATAAGATCGACGACTGTCAAGCGCATACGCACGCGATTGATCTTATAGGTCTTATAGGTCTTTGCAGGTAACCCATGTCTTAGGAAACCATAATATAATACCTATATAAGAATACTTTAATAATATAATACCTCCAGGGGTTTGGTAGGTACTAGATAGGTATAATGGTCATGGTGATATTGCGCCCTAGTGTGTGTACGTATGGTTTTGAGTTTTTCACTTTTCAGTCTGGGCCGACCACGACGAGGACGGGCTTATAAGATATAGCCTCAATCACGCCGTCTCGGAAAATGTATTACGTATATATCCTATAGGTGTATTCCGTACGGTGTCGATTATATTATTCGAAGTCGTCGTAATTTCGAATTCGATGGGTGCCAGGTTATAATAATATATTGGCGTGCGTCTCTCCTTTACGACCATAATATACACCAATGATTTTTATGTAGCATAAAAAAAAATATATATAAATAAACGTTTAGTAAATTTAAAAAAATAAATGTGTCTCATATTTTTTCCACGTTTATTATTATTATTTTTTTTTTACGGAATATAAATTGTCATATATTCGGCGGCAGCGGCGTCCTAATAAAAGGGTGGCGGCCGACGCCCACCGCCGATAATAATAATATTAATGATAATAAAAAGAAGACGACGTTCTCGTTCGGTAGCTAATACTGTATATATAAAGCATATACATATATATAGGTGCTGCTGCTGCTGCTGCTGCTACCGGTATTTGGTGGCCCATTGTGTGTCTGTTTAATATAAGCTAATTCGATATGTGTGTTGTGTACCACTAGTTTTTTACGACCCGACTGCTATATGCTACGGCTCCCATAAAAAATGTGTCATTTCGTAAATGAAATATGTATTTAAATGTGTGTGTGTATTAGGTACATACACAGATAATATAATATTAATGTGTAGTATAATTTATATAACACATATTATTATTATATACACATGCTTGCGTATAAATTATGTCAGTGATGCGATGTATTTGGATTCTGGACGTTCCGATGGAGCTATATTGGTTTTATGACGATATGTATGTTTTCTTTTATAATGGTTAACCGAGAAGGTTGTAAAGTCCTCCTAATATTGGATACATAAATTGAAAAATCAAAAGCAGAGGATTTGTATTGATATTATTATTTTGATTTTCCCACTAAAGTTTTTTACTAGATACGAAAAAGTGATAGGCTGGTACTGTATGTTTATTTACTATGGTGTTTTGACTCATCATTTCTGCATATAATTAATTATAACCTCGCTCATAAACAAATGCAATTTATTGTGGTAATGTTATTATCATTATTGCATTAAAATTAATATCTCAATACCGGCTACTTGTACAACATTACGAATATATAGGTATTAAGTAATATATTATAGGATCTAGGTACTCATAAAATTATAAAATCAAATGTTTACATGTAGTAAACATAGAGATTGTCGTTAGATCAATGTTGTAATATTATTATATGAAATCTTTGCGAATCAACATAAAATCATCCACCGCACCAAAACTATTAAATATGAATTCAAAATATAAGACAATGTTTAAATTATTAATAACCTCTTTTGTACTATAATCAAAATAAATTAACGATGGGTGAACTTGAGATATTATGTATTGCATATTGGGCGATTTCGACCGCCAACGACTATTCGACGCGGGTGTAATATTATTATGTATAGAACGTTGACGTATATTATCATCAAACCACATGTGGTATACCTACCTACTATACAGGTACAGTCTGACAGTAGCTGCTGTTTGAGAACACTGAATAGCGTATTAAATTGCTCATCAAATTAAAAATAATCGTTTCATCAATAACTGGTGGTACCTAGGTGAGGTGGGACTGAGAAACGATCTGTGGACACTATTTTCTCAAACCCATCACGCCAGACCGGTCGCAATCACGTCACACCTACACGGCTTACATCACTATAATATAAACCTACCCACTATTATATTGTTTTATAATATACTTGGCGTCATCGTCATGGTCCAGTATTGTTTTTATTTATCGTGTATATATAAGTACCTACCTATAATAATGTATACATATCCGATATGCGTATTTACTATTGTTGCTGTTATTGTATTGTTACTTGTTATGATCGTATCGTTATAGTATAATATTATATATTTATATACCTAACTATAATATGTTCGTTGCTTTCAAGTAGGTACTACTAAGTTTAATATGGAATAAAAGCTTTCCAACGTAGCACACATTTTTGAATAAATAAATTTTTTTCACATTCTGCAGGTGCCTAATTGAAAACATTTAAAAACTATTATGATGTGCCTGACCTCTATTTCTTGAACTCTTTCCGCATTCTTTCTTTCAACGCTAGAAGTCACCGACTTTTTTTCTTATCCATCAACAGTGCCACGACAATCCCATTAGTAGAATGTTACGCCTAACCTAACCATTTTAATATTTATTAATTTTTAATTTGTTTCTAAGAATTCACTTTCCTTTTTCTATTTGTATTTAATTTAACTTTAGTTAAGACTATTATATTTTACTCTGTCACTCTTATATTTACCTTGTAACGACGGACGGGCGTAAATTATAAAATTAAACTAATTTATCGGTAAAAATGAATTTTAAGTATAGTGCGTTTTAAAATTTTTTTATTTAAATTATATCATGTAATTGATCGGTGTTAATCTTTAGAATTCGTGAGGAACAATTTAAAAACTTATTTTCCTGTTCAGTTCTAATTGATTTTATTAGGGTCATCCTAACTTTAAATTATGAAATGTCAATAAGCCGCGTTTGTATACCTATTATCAACATAGTTGGCGTAACAGTTAGTGGCGAAACTACCGAGAGAGTAGATCACTGGGACCCAGGCAACCAAAAATAACTGACATAAGGGACATTTGACAAACCAACAATATTTCTTTATTTGATTACGAACTTAACAACAAATATAAAAATCATAATATTTTGATACATAAAAATAAAACGTTACAAAATACTCTCCAATACATAAGTTAACAATAATAAAGTAAAATTATCGAGGGCATAATATAAAACATAATATAATATATTCAATAAACATATACTAGTATCGTCTATAACATTATGATTATTATCTACTATCTATAGAATCGGTATATTTTTTAATACCGACAAAGATAACACATTTAAAAAATAAATTACGATTTAACTATAAATTTAAATATATTATAATACGCCATAGGTCTAAAAATTATACGTTATTAGATTATTATATCAATATAAATATAAAATTATCATCGTGTCAGAAATTTATAAAAACTGCTGAAAAATTTGGTCTTCAAATTAATGATAATAAAACAATACATGGTGAATAGAAGGAGATCAATTTCCGGCAAGATGATATAATGAAAGTAAAAAATCATAGCTTTAAAAGATTTTCCAACTTTAATTACTTAGGATATATATTAACTAACGATAATGACATAAAAGTAGAAATTGATAATAGACTAAAAAAAGGGAATAAATGCTACCTATTATGGTTTACGAAAAATAGTGAGCGCTAGAGATATATTTCAGAGAATTTTAAAATCCAGATATATCATATATATGTATGACTTTGATACTTTTATAAACAAGAACTCCATAACCTTTTCCAACGTCATAGCATTATAAAAGAAATCTCAAATAGAAGACTGGAATGGGCAGGATATGGGTGGAGAAAACAAGCCTCAATAATAAGGACCGTAACCGAAAACAACCCAGCGGGAAAACGACTTTTGGGTAGACCTCGCCTAAGGTGTTAGGATTGTGTTGCTAAAGATGTAGGAATAATAGAAACTGGAACATAATGGAGAGAAGCCGCAGAGGATAGAGAAAGATAGATGAGAATATACTTTTAGGGTTGGCCTTAAAATTTAAAGACCGTTACCCTTATAAAGTAGAAGAAGAAAATATAAAATTAATTTTTAGGCGAACAGGGTTAAAAACCTAGGTATGCGGGTCGGGGGAAATTACCCTCCTTCAATACGCCCATGAATGTTTTATCTATATTAATATATATATATAGATGAATGCACCATGCTGTCATTCATGTATTGCTAAATAAATTCGAGAATATCCGGTTTATACTATCTAAGCCTTTTTAACTAATACTATCTAATAGTTATAACTTATAGATGATAAAGGTATTGCAAGATGATAAACATATTAATATGATAATTTTTTTAATAATTGCAAATTAATAATTAGTAATTATCGAGGTTGTGGATTTTCAACTTTGGTTGGTAATTGGTGAGATTCTTCGTACTTGGAATAACTTTGGTCAGAAAATGTTCGAATTTTGGTGCAAAAATGATCAAGTCACGACAGATTATGTTTTTACAACTTTACAACAAAATAACTAAAATATTTATTTTTTATTTAAATATCTAATTTTGTCAACACTAATATCAATATAAAAAAAATTGGGCATTTATAATTTTGACATTTTAAGGTTTCTGTAAAAACCACTTATGAAGACCTTGGTATAACTGTGTTACAATCTTTTTTACTCAAAAACAAAAATTAAATCATACATAAATTGAAAAACAATTAAAAAAGTTTCAAAATAAGTCACTTATTTTAGTCAAGTGAACCTCGTCATTGAGTAGTTCACTGTAATAGATGTGTGTATGATACTTTAATGCAATAATTATTGCTACGAATAACGATTCATAGCGGAAAAAGTCCATCAGCCTATACTAGTAACTAGTAAGCATATTAATTATATTACTATTATAGAAATTTATTTTAATGTTGGTAATACGGTAAGTATAGTACCTATTGCAGGTACCTATTGCATAAACTTTTTCCAAAAATATACCATTTATTATATTATTATTATTATTTTATTATTATAGTAGTATACCTATACAGTATAACTACATATTATGAAATCGTATATTATTGATACCTATTAATTCTTTAGTCAATAACTTATAAATGATACCTATCTGTAAAATCAATATATTCATCGCTCCACTCAAAAATGTTCTTCCAGAGAGTATTATTTACAAGTTAAAAATTATTGATTATTAATAATTACCTAGTAGCTAGTATTATAAATTACTATACCTAATCCATAATTTTCAAATCATCAAACTGGGAAACGGAAAAGTTAAGATACATTTTGAACACCTATATACTGAATATTAAATGACGAATTGAACAATGTTTGAGTCATACTGAGTTGGTACCTTTAACGACCAACGAAGTGCACGGTATCAGCTAGTTTTATACAATTAACGGAGAAAGGGGGGTAAGTGCGTAACACTCTGCTGTACATTAGGTGTCTATAAAGTCATTGTAATTCAGCATGATGTGTTAAATTCGAATTCAATGACATATAATCGCTGTATACGAAAAACGATTCTGAGCTTAGACGGTCTGTCAACCTATAATATTAGTAGCCTATAGTATATGTGATACAATTATATTGTGAATAATGTAATTTATTTTATTATTTGGAATTAATACAACAGTATAGGTTAAATTAATTTAAAAAATATCATATAATAATTAATATTAATAAAATATAAAAATACACTTTAAAAGTTTCATACACCCACGAATAATATTTTTAAAATACAAAAAAATAATTAAAACCTATATTCTTGGTTTTAATATGTAATTTTATCCAAATTTTAACTTAAAATGTATACAAAAATAACTATGTTTATTGCTTATATATTAATTAGATATGTTGATTATTACAGTATGAACTATTTATGAGAATCTTTATTTTTAAATTTTAAATCCTTGACTACTATCCTTGGAAATATTTTATCACTTTTTAACTAAAAATATTAAATTTAATGATACGAATATTTATTTGTATAGGTTTAAAAAAACCTAATAAAACTCGAAATTGTCTTATACCTATTGATAGCTCTAAAAGAGTCGCAATATTTCGAAATTGCTAATATAAACTTCGAGTAAACATTTTAAGTACCTACCAACGACTAATTTTTTAGTTAGGTATACAAAAAACAAATTTCTTTTCAAACTATTGGGAATTAAATACCAACTAGATTCATTTTCCCACCAGAAACGATGCTGTTGAAGAAAATCGAAAAATTATGAATAAAGGACAAAAAAAAAAAATCAATTATCATTGTAAGAACAATACATTCATCGCTCAACTCAGAATCTAAAATGGGAGTGAGTATGCTTGGTGAATCGCACTATAATCAGTACAGCATTGCACAACACTAATATGTATTAATGTCAGAGGAAGGTCACAATAACGCAGTGGCCAATAACACAATGGGTGGAGTTCTTCGCTGAAAGCGCAGTGGACCCGTCGCCTCTTACCGGATGTTCGGAGATGGACTCTCCCCGACATAGCGCTCACCTACAACATGATTCAGCTTATGGCAGTACACCGATGCTTCCAGTTCTACTTACAAAGGATGAGCAAGGCCCCGAGCCCCAAGTGCATGCACTGTCGCTGCATATCTGACTCTGCTGCACACACCGTCTTTCATTGCCCTAGATGGGACGCAGTGAAGTTGGAAATCCATACTCACCTGGGGCGTCCTTTCACTACGGCTAATATGCCTGAACTACTTTGTGGGCAGGCCTCCTTTCGACAACCTCCCAACTGACGAGGCAGAAAAAGCAACGGCTCTACTTAACGCGGAAGAATCGTACACATTATTCTACCGTATGGTAGAGACAATAATGTTTTCGAAACAGGAAGAAGAACGATTGAGACAGTGCCAGGAGAGACTGAACCGACCAGTATCTAAGGTACCACAGACGACGAGTCTTCACTCTATTCTATAGCAACACGGGAGGGACAGGTGATCATGACAGCAATCATGACCTTATTGTTAATTTAATGTTTGTATTTTGAAATGTAATTTGAATTTTTGTTTTTGTTCAATAAACAATGTTGCATGGTGGTAAGTATTGTGCAAAGTACAAGTATAACCTAACCTACTATACTGATCACAGTATCACACTGTTTCAACGTTGTATAGCATATAGATAAGTACAACCTACTGTACCTACGTAATATTTTCTTTAATCCAAAGTGGAATTGTATTGTTACACGAACACACGGTACACCACGATTCGATATGAATATTAAGGGGTTGGGTACATGGGTGGGCGACTATGAATAAGTTCTACAACTTACAATTGTCGATGTCGATTACAATTTTCTAGTAAAATTAATCGTACAATATGTTCAAATCTAGTAAACGAAAAAATTAAATCAATGATTAATCATTTAATATTCTTATAAATTATTAATATGGTATGTTTTATTCAGTAAAAATACATATTTCGTATAAGTTATATAATATAATAGGCAGTTAATATATTTATTCATATGGTTTTGAAACCGGTTTGAAATTATTATTAACTGATCGAGAAAAATTGAACATAAGCGATTACTTAAGTAGTTAAGTACTGAAGATTAGTCGATCATTGATCGATTAAAAACGAATCGCTGAATTTATAACAATATATAGCTGATGTCTACCCAGACATTGTTTTTTGTTATAAATTTGAATAGAAAACAAATGCCTAATTAAATATTATTTTATTTTATTTAAAAAATGACCCTCATAGCAATGAATGGTGGGTCGGTTAGTTTATACCAATATTTATTTTTCTAATTGTATTTATAATTTATATAACCAATGGCTACTCTAAATATAAACAAAATAATTTGGCCAAATCGAAATTTAAGCACGAGCCACTCTAAATTGTGAAATTCCATACACAGCCTGTCTATGTTCGTTTACGAATAATATTCTACATAATAAAAAAACAATATATATATAGAGCTAGTAGCTTTTGAG
This sequence comes from Macrosiphum rosae, assembly GCA_016617965.1. NCBI lineage: Eukaryota > Metazoa > Arthropoda > Insecta > Hemiptera > Aphididae > Macrosiphum > Macrosiphum rosae. Next base: position 30,502 of record WHPZ01586336.1, read on the forward strand.
ATTATCTCAAACATAAAAAAGGAACTTTGTTTTATATAGACTATAGAGTCATGTCATCTACTTTATTACTTATAATACGGTTCACAAAACTGATTTTAAATTCTTTACATTTAGAATAATTATTGTCGTCTATAATCAGTAACGATTCTTCTATTTCACAGAATACATTAGTCTCGACTTTTTCTTCAAAAGTCATGTGTAATTATATTAAGGTAACGTACTCGTACTTCATAGTCAGTATTTCCAGTTTCCACTCCGACGGATATAATGAGTGGTACAAATGACAAATCGATAAACATGTACCTATAATACCTATATTATTATAATGCATAAATAATATTCTGTAGAATATCGCTTAATATATTAACAATACACAGTTGTAGGTAGGTATTAGGTATTGCATATACAATAATATAGTTGTAGGAAACCAAAAAAACGGTGTTTTAAACACTTAGATAATAATATACTCAGTCAGGAGAGTCTTCAGGTCAATTCCCTTGTGGGTGAAAATATTTTAATCTTGAATACCGCTTTGCTAAACAAAAACTTATCATATAATATATGCTTATATAATCTATATGTTTGATGTTTGTATATGGTGTAAGAACAATTATAAAACTGATAAATTGAAGGTATTTATCTATTAGCAAAAACAGAACATCTCACGACATCTTCCAGCCCCCCTCATGGACGCCCCTGTACTCAGTTCCATTGAGTATAGACGCATGCTCCATATACATATAAGTGTGTGTTGGCGTTATAGGCATTGCGTAAGACTTACACTTAGTGTGTTGCTGCAGTGACCCAGAATCACGACTATAATTTTTCCAGGGAGGGGGGGGGGTTACGTGATATTTATTTTTGTTATTAAAATGTATATCAACAGAATAATTTATCACTTGATATTCATACTCAAATACGGATGAAGAGGGGCACGGTACCTTCACCCCTCACACTGTTTGCGTGGTGTTCATGTAACAAAACTATGACTTAATCTCAGCGTAAAATGCAATTTTTGGATCAATATTATTTTCGACTACCTTAGGCATTTATAAGGCGCTTTTTATTGATATTGTTTTCTTCTGTTTACGAAAGTTAAACGCCGGTTACTATGGACATTAGACAAAGCGCTATATTATGCCTGCCTCCATTATATTATGTAGCCATGTAGGTATACTAAATAGTGGCATAATGCATGTCACTACAAATATAATGCTAAAAGTTACATAAGTCACTTTTCGTTTAGGAGTTGCAGTTCGTATAAGAGTCGCTTACCTGTACAACTACGGTGGCGATGGCGGCGGACGGACACTCTCTGGCGAACGAAGACCGTTGACGATTGACGCGATATCCACCGCGCGGACCGTCGAGCGGGGCGGCACCTGTTACGGCCGCATCACAGACTAATTATCGACAAGATCGGTTTATGGATATTTTTCTCTCACGGCGGGTCGTATATGCCAACAACGCGTGAATGAGGAAAAATCGGTAAGACCTACATGCACTGCTGAGAAAAAAACCCGCGTAAAATGATAATATGCTATACGGTCCGCTCTCGTGATACGATAACACAATGCTATTTTCGCCCCAAAACCGTTACCGTATACCGTTACGATACCGTTAAACACATACCGCGACGGTGACCGACGGACGTGCGTGCAGGACCCCGCGGACAATATTATTATGCGATGTAGGGACGGCGGCGAACGTGTTCCGTTGCAGTACGAACACCGCTGGCAAAACGGCAATAATATATTAATATTACAATAAATAAACGATACGACGATAATGACGGCGGCGGCCGATAATATAATATATTATAATAATGAGTTGGTCGTGATGGCTGCAGCGCGCTGCCGCTGTTCCCATATTACTAGAACTGCACACGATTACCGTCGGCGGCGGCGTCGCGCGTTTTCCTTCTCTTTTCAACGCGCCCGCAATACTGTTATTACAATAATATTATATACCTACATAATATTATAATGTACTAATATAACGCGTATGGCGCGCTCGTATATTATTATATTATATTTTATATTTTTTTCATAATATAATAATATAGTATACAATAATATGTGCGCGTTTTACGCGTTCGTCCGTGCGTGTGTGTCGGTGTTTTTTTTTTTTTACACAATATAAAATATTAAAATATTCCGGTTCTCGAATCGCGTGGCGGAGCGGCGGCGACGGCCTCTGACGCAGTATAGGTACCCGCGACCATATTATAATATACGCGATATAGACCATATAATATCATGTGTGGATATTATAATAGTAATAATAATATGCGCGTACTAGTTTGCACGCGTTTTTAAGTATAATAACGAAAATAACGACGACAACCTCCGTACAAGTACCTATATAGGTACTCGCGCCCGTCATGGTCGCCTTTCACGCGCGTTCCGCCCATCGCCGCAGGTGTATTTAGGTACCTCTACTCATATTACTATTATTATTATTATACCTACAACTGGACCACGCGTATACCATGGCCGGTGGCGTACGCCTACGCTCGTAACAATATTAATCACTGTACGACGACAACAGTAAGAGATGGGTGAAATTTTATTTCTAAACGTGTGTAAAAAAAAAATAATACCCAAAATTAGTAAATACTATTATAAGAATGCAGGTTGATGGTGACACGTATGACCGTCATTTGGAGCAGGAAAAAGACTAGGGCAAATATAAAAATTCATCGAGCTACCTACATCGATAGAACAGCAATTGGATTATGTATTTAGGGGTTCGCTTACGGCACTCGCCGCAACCACATAACGCTATACTGCCTATACTGCCAGAAAATTATAGAATTCATTAGTTCAGTACCTATTTATGTGTGATAGTTGACCAGTAAGACGTGATTTCTGTCATGTTATGCGACAAAAAAGGATAACTCCAGTCAATATGATTGTTGAGAAACAGTAAATAATGTTTTTAACAGTAAATCAAGCCTTTAAAGTGCGATTATACAACAAATATGTATCAAAACTTGTGCTGGTATATATAATTTTACATCTAGAATAAATAGGTTGAACACTTTTCATTTCATATTTTTTGAGATTTTTAAGGAGAAATAGACTTATCCTGAAATAAATATCGGAGTACTAAGAGAAAAATTGATAACTCCATAATAAGGACTTACCACGTGGATTAAACTTTTTTGGACATATCTTGTCTTAGCCTATATTATAAATTATAATCATACAGGTACAACATTGTTTGTATGTAAAAAAAAGCTGTAACTCCAGTTTTAAAAATAAAGTAATAATTATTTACATTTGTAAGGTTATTTATTATTGTAAATTCCTTTAATTGTTAAAAAAAATATTATAAAATTATTTTAGTTTTTTTTTTTTTAACAACTATTAAACTGTTAAAAAATCAAAATGAAACAACGACATAGGTACCTTTTAATAGCTTTTGACATAGTATTTATGTATATTTTTTTTTAAGTAATTTATTTAATATTACCTATTTATTAATAAGCATTTATATAATTATATTATGTTAATGTATTATATTATAATTTATAAGATCTCTAATTATATAGATTATCAACCTGCAACGCCCAGCACGTCCGATCACAAATTAAAGTTTAAATAATAAATGATAAGGATAATTAATAGTGATCATCATGAAACCACATCCTCTTAACAATATCAGTTTAGTAAATTACAAAACAATATATAAAATCATCATTATTTCATTTATAAAATGCGACTAAAGTTTAAGTCACGTCGATTCCTTCTTTTTCCAACCTATGAATGTAAGCAAAAAACAGGGTAGCTCTATAATTTTACTGGTGACATTATATCGAGGTTTCGCTTAGTATTTACTATTTGGATTTATCGTATTTTTGCTTACAAAACATCAAATATATTGGACTAATTTCCTTATTTTAAATTGCATTTTATGATGTTTTTTAATAGGAAATACTCAATTTTTTTTACAAAAAATGGAGTTAAGAATAATGTTTTTGCTTAGTACCTACTTACAGTGAGTGACCGAGACGTTTGTTTTGAATTTTGTTTTTTGTTATACAATATGAATTATTATTATTTGATTACTTTATTTTATTTTATTTTAATTATAATAATATATGAAAAGAAAATTAAATTAAAAAAAAAAAAATAGTGGACAAATATACAAACTATTCAAGTGACTATTATGATTTATGAAATAAATTGAAAAATTGAATTGCTTACACCTCATACCTAAAACCCGGGTCTTTAAAAAAATTATTCTATACCTATACTTTGGCATATACATTGACTGGATAATTGTATCACTTATTCACTTAAAATTTCTGTCTTCAAAATTACATAAATAGATAACATTTTCGTAAATTCACATTTCTGGGGCTTGGCACTCGGCAGTCTAGTCTTCTATAGTGTCGTACTTTCATGCTGATTTATGCTGTAGACAAATCATACCTTTATAGCTAGGTACCAATATATTTCAGTCACATTTTTTTCCTTGGCCATAAATTCCAATAACCTAGAAAAAAGCCGGTAAACTATTTTTACAAAATGAAAATCTGATTATTTTTACATCTCAGTGGATTTTTGTCAGGTTTTCAGGTGTAAAATTGTTTTAATTATTGAACGCAAAATATTTTATAATACTGAATGCAATAACATCTGCGTACACGTGACGAAATTGCGGTCGGTATTAGTTGCGTATTTTTGTGCTGGAAACCTGGAAACACAAACAACATTGGTAAGACGTATCACGACGATTGCCTATCAAATACTCCTAAGAAAATATGCACTTCCAAGATATATATCCCTTAAAAAACCAATGTTTCAATTTTGTCTGTACATATGTTTTATTTTTGTTTTTTATCTGTACCAAAATTATTCCAACCATCATAATATATAATATTATGTGAGTTGAGGTAACGAAAAGTCTCACGACAAACATCATTTTTTTTATATATATAAATACCAATATTTGTTTATTGTAAAATTTAAAATTTACCATCGGTGTTATTTAATTTCAGATACAAATTACACATGGAAATTAATAAGTTAAATATACATTATATTATAATATTATAATTTATGATCCTACACTATCCAACATTATCAAATTGATCAATTATATTATTTTGCAGTTTTGAAGTTGATAACAGCATATCATATCGACATTCAACATAGGCCCTAAATATACAGAAAAAATTAATTTATAAAAAATTTAATTCATACCTCTAGAATTCTAGAAATTCTAGAGAACCTCTAGAAAAAAAGCTTTCATCCCCTCCTTAGCCCATCTAAACGGCATTACTTGTTCTCCCAAAGCCAAATTAGGCTAATTTTTTCAGTATTTTTTGTTTCTGTTTATAATCCAATGTTGCCACTTTTGATGGTCATTATCTACATCCCGACCAGCCCTTGACAAATTTCCATCTGATGTTGAATTCAACCCCGACTACAATTTTTTTAATATTTCCAAACTAAAAAGCACTATGTCCCTCAAATTTTTTACTCTCTCTTCCTGGCGCCTCGACGCCAATTCCAACTTTATTACTTTCCTTCTTAATCTTTATTTCATTCCATCGATGTACCTGACCCTTTTCCTTGATCTCTTTCTGGGTTCCTTCCTAAAATGCTAGAAGCCTCCAGATTTTGGCCATATACCTACTCACAATTATTCAATTCATAGAATGATGAGCCTAGCAATCCATTTAAATATATATTAATCTTTAATTTGGTTCTAAGATTCTTTTTTTTCTTATTTTCTTTTACTATTTTTATTTAATTTAAGTTTATAATTTAAACTAAACTGTTACACTAAAATTTAGCTTGACAGTCTATATTTACCTTGTAAAATAGCCTATCTAGCATAAGTTACAAAAATAACAAATTATATATATATATATTATATAGTCATATTTAGTACAATTTATTATTTAGGACATGTCATGTTTGTATTTTAAACCTAAGTCGTTTGGATATTATGTACCTATGAGTTATATCATAATGTTTTTTATATGATGTAATAATGTGTACCGTTTACTTATCTGTATGCTTGGTTATAACTTATAATAGTTATAGCCCCGCAGTGGACCAAAAGTCAAATCAAATCTAAAACCATGCATATAGAATATCATTTAACAATATGATCCATTTAGTTCACTATTGCAAATATTTGTAACTAAAAATAAAGTGGCGTAGACAAGGGGGGACGTGAGGGTCAGAGGGGGGGATTTTCCAATTTTCCCTTCCCATTTAGCTATGTCGTTTTCTTTTTTCGATCCTCCCCTCCTTTCAGAAATCATGTCTACGCCACTGAATAAAATAGTAGGTACAACGTATTAATGTTGTATATTAATAAATTAGTAAATTAATATTTATAATAATCAAATAGAAATAATGCATATATAGGAATAGGTAAAACTTTAGAAGGCATAGCAAGCTTTGCATATTATATTTCACGATATTTGGTGTGTATAACATTGTGCATTTGATCATTTGGTGTGGTACCTTCACATTTTCTTTTACAAACCAGAATTGTCGACTGGTCGCACGCTTGGAATGATTAATCGTTCGGTTCTACCTTGTACTTATTTACGCGTATAAACAGAATATAATCATGCGGTGGTGTTTTCGATTTCTTTTGAGAATATACAACATAATATC
>WHPZ01586338.1:0-10770 GCA_016617965.1 Macrosiphum rosae
TTATTTAAAATCTAACTTTGGATTTGGACTATTAGTAAAAAATAATTTTAATATTATTATGATGGGGTTTTTGTTGTGATTACATTTATCGCGTTCCGATAAGATTTACTCTTTGAGTGTTATATATTGATGAAACGAGTGCTCTTTCAGACATACACCGGTCATACACGCTTATCGAGTATTATATTTATAAATCGTAATAAAATGTAATTATAACGTAAAATGGGAAGAACTGTTACTTTTTTAAAAAACTTATAATTAATAACAAACATATCTTAAAGCCATTTCCAACCGTAGATAACCAACATTTGAAGAATGTTTTCTTTTTAAATATATATTATAATAAACAGACATTAAAATAAAACAAGTTAAAAAAGCTCACTCAGCGAGCGTAGTGAGTTCCCGGTTTCTACAGTATTTTAATACAATACAATAAATTATACTTCCATATACAATTTTTGTACAGTAAATATATACCTATTAATATGAACAATCATAACTGTACTGGTAACTAATGGACGGGCTCAACGGGGATAAAGATGTTCTGAACATATATTTAGAAACCTATTACACTATCGGAGAAAGTTATTACATACATATAACTTGAATACATACTTCAAATTCATCACTTTTTGTAAGCTTCATGAGTGTACAAATTAAACAATGTAAAATACTTTTGACGCAATCTTCTGAAAATCCCCGCATTTTTAAAAGTTCTTGGTACATGCATTGAAGTTCTTTTTCATTTGATTGTAACTAAAAGGAAAAAATCTCTATGTATTTACTTACTATTTAAAATATTTTTTAAAGTAAATATTATTTGAGTACTGACTAACCTTTAGTCTTAAATATTTTAGAGATTGAATTATATCAGTGTTTTCATTTTGTTGAGATAGAAAAGAACTTATGTCCTTGTGTAGTGATGTTTTATTTTTGTTGTATGTTTCACAATCAACAATTTTATCACTTAAATTTTTAAGAATATTTAATAAATGTAATAATTTTTCATTTGAGGAAGGTCGTGTCTTCGCCAATATTCGTAGAGTTGATGTCAGAGGTCCAATTTGACTAATATTTAATTTTAAAATGCATCTTGAATTTATTAATAACCATTCTAAATATTCAATAGTATAATTGTGCATTTCAAAACTATTTTGGTTTAATAAGGTGATAGTCGACTGTACAGATTGATTAATTAGGAAATAAGAAAATGCATCTAATTGGTTAGAATCTAATAATTGACCGATAAGAGTCTTCATAAAAACTGTATACTGGACAAATGACTGATGCCTATAAATTTAATAATAAAATAATAAATAAAATAATATTTAAAAACAAAATAATTCGTGTACCATAATTCTGATTTTAATGTTTTGAAAATATTCACATACAGAGTGTGAACAATTGTTTGAATATAATCGGGTCTTAGTGTTGACATAAAAATTAAAAACGGACTTTTATTTTTTACACATGTCTCCTATTGCAAAAAGAAAATAAATAAATTAACAATGATAATAAATAGAATAAGTAGATATTAATTACTTGAAAAATCTTAATTAAAATCAGAAACTGATCGCTGCTAATTTGTATTGGAGCAATTGGCTGCTCTGTATTTATGACAACCATTTGGATAAATTGTAATATTATATTTGAGCACTGGGAACTTATTAGTTCTTTTAAATTTATTTCACCTAATTGACTTTCAATGAGGTTTTTAATTTCATCATGATTGAGAAATGGCACCTCTACCATCTTAATAGCCAACATATATGAAAATATAACAGGAAAGTTTTCCTGGAAATTGACAATTTTGATAAATATTTAAGACATAAATTAAAGTTTTTATTACTAAGAAGGGGGTGGAGGGGTTATGTATAAAAAAAAATAGTCCAATCCATAATTGCAATACAAATACAAATTAAGCAACTTTATCTTATGAAGAATTTGTAAAAAATCTTCCATTAAAGTGAGCGAATACCCCTTAGAAAATCCCTACCCTATATGCACCAATGTTTATATGCACAGACTATGATATGCCATTGTTTAAAAAATAAACACCTGGTAACCATAGAAAAGTTTTTAAATATTCAAACTAAAGTCAACAAATTTTTTTTTTTACTTCTATATATTTCAACTAAATATATAATTTAAGAATCATATTAATAAAAAAAAAAAATTGAATTCAACTGATAGAGATTATGAAGGGAAAAATGCACCGGTAAATTTAAAAAATTTTAACAAAAAAAAATATACACAATAATAAAAATGTTACTTACTTTAATTACATCACTAAGAATACCCTTGGAATTGAAAAAATCCAAGTCATTTTTTATAACTAAAATGGGGATGGTTTCCAATGGATATTTTTTAAAGAATTGTTCTATTGTTGTGCAAGTAAACAATTTAATTGGAAATCCCTAAATAAATAATTAAAAAATCAATAATTAATAAAAATAAAAGTATATAAAAATATTACTTTGAATGAGGAATACTTCAAATGCCATGTCCACAGTAAAAATTTTAAATTATTTTCTAATAACTCCATATACGATTTCATTTTTAATTCAATTTTTACACATTCTAACAGATTAATCACCAAATCTAAAATAAAATAATATTTAATTTAAAAATGAAACACTATCAAAACCAATGCTAACCTAGGTGAATTTGTTTAATATAAACGGTTTGAAGAACTTCGAACAAACATTTTTTTCGAAATTTAACACTTGATGTTATTAACGATTGCATGCATAATAAATATGTGGAAATTCTATTGGTATACTCATCTCCATGTTCTTCTTCACTAATATCATACTAGAAATATTTTTTAAATAGTTCATCAAATAATATAATACAAATATATAATCTAATAGTGAGAAACTCACATCAACTGTAAATCCTTCTTGTATTTTATGTAATATAATGTCAAACATTTCTTCATAGCTTATTATGTATGTATTTGGATTATTTTCATAAACATCACACATCACTTTTATACATCTAATAGCAGCAATTCTAACCTTTAATATTATGTTAAAAGTAAAACAAAGAACTAAATATTAACTTTATATGTATATACAATTTATACAAACCTGAAGAAATGGACTGTCTAAATAAAATAATATTATATTTTTCGGACTCATGGGTTGTACCACATTAGTATCAATATTCCATGTTGATCCAAAACTTCCATTATTTGTCTAAGGTTACATCAAATATAAGATTAGAAGAAAATAATGATTATATAATTAAATAAATCAACTTACAGAAGCAAAATGTCCAAGTAAGTCAACAAAAGCACAAACCATTTTTGGTCCGCAATTTTCGGTAATAGATATTTTTTGTAATGACTGAATTAACATAAGTAGATTAGTAGTGCAAACTTTATCGAATTTATTTTTAGTAGTTATTCGAAGTGCGTCTAAAATATAAGTAAGGTAATATAAACATATATAATGCTCGGAACAAAATATTAATAAATGAGTTTACCACTCAAAAGTTGAGTAATTTGGATAAAACCTTCTTGACGAGAACACCAAGCTTTGGCTAGTTGTTTAATAAACTTATTCATTTTAACTATCATATCTATTGATAAATTGTCTAAACTCAAAGTTATACGAAGAAAATAGGTGATCTGAAAATAAAATATTCGTGTTTAACAATTAATTATATTTAATTAAAACAATATTGAAAAATAAGTGGTTTAAGATCAGTAAAGTGTTTAAGAAAAAGGTCTTAAATAGCTTACATTGTCAAATGAACATTTTGGGATTAATTTAATTATATTAAAATTGTATAAAACCAATTTTGTCTAAAAAAAGCAGGAGTACCAAACATTCCCTCAGAAGCTCCCCATCCAGTCATCCGGACAACATAAAAAACACAACTACATTCATAATGAAGACCAAGTTAATTAATATTTTTGATTTATTACCTGTGTATAATATTAATGTATTTTAAGAAAAAATGTGAACCTTTACATTATAGTTGATGCAGCCAATGGCCTTAGATGCCAAGGCTTTAATAAATGAAAAAAAGGAAAGTAAGTGGATGTCACTCTGCTGTACAGTAGGTGACAAGTGGGTCACTGTATAATGGATGGTATTAAATTTGAATTCAATGATATAATATCATTGTATACAAAAATGATTCTGAGCAATGACGTTTTGTCAGCGTGGATATTTTATATTATTATTACTTCTTATTAATACGGTAGCTGCAGTGTCGGATTGGCTCGAAAAGGCCCAGTTCGCGATTTGGAAAAAAGGGCCCCCAACAGGCAAATGGAAAATGTTTTATTTAGCCCAGAAAAAAAAGGCTCGCTTTCAGCTTTTTCAGCTTGCAATCCTATTTAAATGTGCTTACATAGAATTTTTTTTTTTATTACAATTGCAATCTTGCATATTTATCATACAGTCATATAGGCACAAATAACTAAATACGTACCTAACTAAAATTCAATCATTCGATGTATTAACTGGTTTTACTTAATTTTCAATATAGAATTTATATTGACTCAAATACTAAGATAGATCCTAAGTAAATTGACGACAATAGAGACCCATCGGACTGTTTTTATTATCAGACAGGGGAATTCCCTCCTATCCAGGCGTCCAACCCCCACAGGGTCGTAGCCCTTATACACTGGCTGTGACATCAAACATTATAAAGAAAAACACCGATTCAAAATGTGTCAAATTGTGTATGAGTACAATTTATTATACTTAATATCAAACTAAAATATAATAATAATTCAGTTACAATCAGTGATAATGCGAATACCAAGTCAACGCATACGCCAGTACAAATATAATGTAATATTATTTAAGAGGACGTTGCAAACGAATGTGTACTTATAAATGTACAACACAGCAAAAACGGTTTTGCGAGGAAAGGAACTGAGATTGATACAGTCATAACTGAGAAACTAAATTTTCACTAGGTACATAAAAAAAAGAGAACTTTGGCTGTGCAATATAGTTTTTATTTTTTCGTTATCGGAATTTCAAAAAAAGTTATTAAAGTTTGAAAAACACAAATAATAATGGATTTTGAAACAATAAGAACATTTTTCGTATAAGTGATAACAAAAAAGTAAAAACGATATTGCACAGTCAAAGTTCTCCTATATATGTGGTGAAAATTTTGTATACATATTTGTATATAGACAGCTATTAAATTCGTAGAATGTCATTATTTTAATAACTATTAAGAATTTCTCAAGATTCGTTAAATGAATACGATTCCTGATTTGAAAAAAAAAAATTTTTTTTCGTATTTCTATTTACTTTAAAGTTTAAACGAATAATAATAATGGTAATAGATACAAAATCAGGGCCCCCAATTACCACAAATAAGCTGGGGCCCCGTCCGCAATTGCGAACTAGCGGTCTGGGACAGTCCGACTCTGGGTAGCTGGTAAGTTGAATTAGTATTATAAAATTACTACAAAATAACTAAAATCATTATTCTCCTTCAAATTTGAACATAAAATAACTATAAAAAAACGGATTTTATATTTTTGAATTACCTACTTTTGCGGAACTTTATTGTAAATTTTACAATGATGTATGTTTTTTTTTATTTTTGTGTGTGCACACGATAAGTATTTGAAATAATGCCTTGATTTTGAACTTCATTTTTTGAAAATTTTATCGTGCATAGAAAATGCTAACATAAATGTTTAATGAATATATCATGTATCATAAATCGCCAAAAACCAAATCGATTGTGTCAAAAACTAATTTTGCCTAAAAATTCATGGTTTTCTTAATTTTTAGGTTGTTTTTCTCGGCGCATTTGAAAACTATTGGGAATTTGAAATTTTGACCAACTAGATTCTGTTTCTCACCAAACAAGATACTGTTGAAGAAAATTTATTATTATTTATTATTCTATTAGAAAATAGAAAGTTTTACTGTCCCAAATGGTGGCAAACGACACAAAAATTATAAATATTAATAAATACACATCATTATAAAGTAAATACATTCATCGCTCCGCTCAGAATCTAAAATGTATAAAAACTTTCTAGTTTTCTTTAAACAGTTTTTTCGTTCATATTTAACTTATTTATAAAAAAAAACATAATAATATTATAGTGAAATTAAAAATATATAGATAGTATTAGAAGATAGAATTAGTGTTAGTACCTAATGGCAATAAGGATTTCACACGTTGATGGAAACTAGATAGTTGGAAATGCATTTGCACAATACAATGATGGCATATATTGAGGGAACTTGAAGGGTTTTTAGGCCTCCCCCAAAAATATTTTCAAATACACCCATAACACTTATAAGTTATAAGTTTATAACCAGGGCTTTTCAATGGAATCATTTTTTCGGATTTCGGGTTTAGGGTGTTGAAAGAAAATTTGGGTTATTGAACTCGGTTGTTACGGGTTAATACACTTTTCTGGTTACGGTTAAATGCAAATTTATTAGGGTTAATTATAGTTAATTCATGTGTTCAAAAAAAACATATGTTGTATATCAATTAACATGAGATTTTCAATCCAAATATGATATAGTAATCTGATTTTATATTTAAAGTAAACATAATGAAAAAATAAATAAATAAATAAAAAATTAATTTAAATATTAATACTTATTAGTTATTAGTTTATTACTTAGTACTTACTCAATCCTTTTTCTACAGAAGAAAGTTCTTCTTCATTACATATTTTAATTTTTAACTAAACGTATTTTCGTTATATTTATTTTTGATTAAGAATGTTAGATAACACAATTACTATTGTCTATTATTAAATATTGTGAAATAAGCATCTAGGTCTTTTTTAGTATTTAATTTATTATTTTGAGGGTTACATAAAAAAAATTGAGTTATCCGTTACACACTTACACTACTATCTTCTTATCTTCTAAGTCGCGTTAGTTGCAAAAAATACATACAAATTGATATGCCACTTAATTTTCAATAATTCAATTTTCTGGTTATTTTGGGTATTTTTTGGGTGTTAATTTTTTTCAATTCGTTTTGTGTATACAGGTTTTGAATTATGATATTTATTTGGGTTAATTTGGGTTTCGGGTTTAAGCCCTGTTTATGACATATAATACTTGTAGTATTATGTAGTATATTTTTTTCTTGATACACCACCACCCCCTCACATCTGACATACGTTACCAAATAGATCTGCTTATGCAATTATAATTGAGAAACAGAGTGCACAATGTCATATGTGTCGTATAGAACAAATAATCTGAATAAAATATTATTGTATTATTCTATAATTAGTATAAATCTATAGTACTTTGAAGTAGGTGTATGATTGACAAATTGAACCTTCTAATTCAGTTAAGTCTTCTACTAAGGCTTCTAATAAACATGTTTGATAACCAGATACACCTGTAAAAATAGTAATGTTATTAATTAATATATTAAATTAAATTTAAAATAAATAATAATACAGTCAGTTATTTCTTTAATGTTATAACTGGTTAATAGAATCCACCTTTTATTGGAATCATATATTTTAAAACCTAAACCAAATCATGTCTATTTAAATACGAAAAAAAGGTTTATGGAATCAATCGAAATTACCAGTATCACAATGTCATATTAAATAAAATTGACTATATTGCAAATTATATATAACTAGCTACTAATAATTAATAAGAACATTGAATATTAATAATCATGTACATTTTTGGCTCCCCATCTATTTGAAAAAAATATTTAATGCTTAGTATATTATCCAAAATTTTAAGTTATTAAAGTATTACTGTACTTTATATTTAAAAAAGATACACCACATTAAAACCAATAACCTCAATATGGTAAGATAAAAAAAAAGGTAATATTGTAATCTAATTATTAAAAAGGTCAGTAAAATAACTAATTATATAAATCTAAAACGTCTTAATAAAAAATGTAACTATAATTATGAAATACTTAACTTTATACAAGCAAGTCCGTAATAAAGTCTCATTTGCTTGTATACTTAATTTTTGTTCTTTTGTGAGGCCTTCATAATCTAACACTTGATATATAGTATTAAAATCTAAAACATTATAACGTATTAGTGTATAACACTTAATTGTACTTAACTCATTGTATAATGAAATGTATTGAATAATATATTTTATTACCATTAAATTTACTTAAGTTATAAAGTTCACTCATAATAACTTTATTTGTTTCGTGATTCATTAGTTCATTTACTATTTTACCATCAACAAATTGCAATTGTTTATGAAATAATGAACACGCATTAACAAATGCTTCATTATTTGATTGGTTTACATCAGTTTTGAGTTCTAAAACTATATTATTCACTTTCTCCATGTACTTAAATTTATATAATCTGTGAAGACAAATCAAATCAACAATGCTTAATAAATGTCATATATTCACAGGAAATTATAAAAATATTCATAATTATTAATCACCCAAATTCATTAAAATCGTTATTAAATTGAGGAAATTGATTTTCAAGAAAACATAGTAAATTTGTCATGGAAAAAAACCATTGAAGTGTTACAATACTTGGTTTTTCCTTTAATGCTATACATTTTTCTATGAAATTAATTAATCTCTCAAAAATATTTTCATCGATTGATTGTCTTAAGCCTGTTAACAAAAACAATTAATTAAATTTAATAAAATTATTATGTTAAACATTTTATACTTTTATTTTGTGCAGGCTCAGTGAATTGTAGTTGCAGATTTGGGCAATCTTGATGCGCCAAATTATAATGTGTATGTATGAAATCATTAGAATTTATTGTTTTAAAATTATTGTGATTGACAAATGATTTTTTGATACTAGGTTTTGTCAATATTAAGTCAACTACTTCTGATAAAATATAGGGATTCAGTTTAGAGAAAGATTCAGCTATTAAGCTATCTGGCATCATAAGTGGTAACAGCCAATCAAGCAATAAAATCATGTTCTATAAATAACACCATTATTAGATAAATAAAAATACATAGTTGTAATTGATGATAACATTTTATACTTACTGTTTTATTTAAAGAAGCACTGCAAAATCCTCTTGTTTTAAATAAAATTACTAAAGTTTTCAAACTAGAATCATCAATCTTTACTATTTTATTAAAATATAATCTTAGTACATCAGAATACATTTCATCTTGCCAATTTATTAATACAATTAATGAGTGCAAGAGATTATGAGATAAATTTGAATTCTCGTTTGATGATACAGTTCTAAAATAATAATAACAAATAAGGGATACAATGTATTTTTTTTAAGTTTTAAAAATTATAAAAAAATAATTACTTTAATGCATATGTCCAAACAGTTTTAAAGAACGGTCCAATTTGATTCAATTTGCAAATATTCTCTGATTTAATTAACGCATTGCAACAACTAAATTATAAATTAATATAAATGGAAAATGAATTAGAAAATTAATATAGAGGCATTCGTCTGAAATAACTAATTAACAATGAACATACATAATCAAGTATTTAGTAGATTTTGTATCCTTATAAGAGTTTAAACATTTGGTTATACTTTCTAACAAATGTATGTAATCCTTTTCATGAAATGGTAATAAATGATTATTTTCTAGTAGTCTTGTAATTATATTAAGTCTAGAAAATTATAAGACATAGTATGATATTATATGTCTTACTTTATATTGAAAATAAGTTATAATCTTACCTGGTGCATATTTCTGATATTTTTAAGTTTGCAAGATCATCTACAAAGGATAATACATTAATATCATATTTTTTTCGTTTTGGTGTAGGACATCCATCTAAAACCAGGCTCGATGAATCTAATTTACTAAAATATACCTAAATAACAATTTTCATATTTAACAAATTCATTATTTGAGTAATAAATAATAACTCACTATATTAAAAATTGTTACAGCCAACTCTGAAATGTAATTCAAAAAATTGGGATTGGAATTATTTTTGATTTGTTGTATTTCACGGCGTACAAATTCATATATTTGATATAATTGAACAATCCACATGTTTTTGTTATAAGCATATGACTCTTTATGGTTGAAGTCAAGGCATTTTGGATGATGTATTTTTATGAACAAAGTTAGCAAATTATACAGTGTATCTTGAACCTAAATAATTTAGTTTTCTAAAAATTAAATAAGTTGGTACGTAATTAAG
Organism: Macrosiphum rosae; assembly: GCA_016617965.1. NCBI lineage: Eukaryota > Metazoa > Arthropoda > Insecta > Hemiptera > Aphididae > Macrosiphum > Macrosiphum rosae. The sequence goes on from WHPZ01586338.1 coordinate 10,127, forward strand.
AAGATACTAACCTTTTTTAGCCTATCGTTTTCATAAAAATTTATCAAATGTGTGCAGTTTTCTTCGATAAACTGGCAAATTGAATTACGACATTCTATCCACAGCTAATTAAATTTGAAAAATAAATAATTATTTGTATGTATTTTTAAATACAGGATTTTCCATATCTGGTGTAAAATGTAGAATATATTTATTTTAAATTACATAATGTAAGCTATATAGATTACATATCCCATGAGGCTGCAGAGAACGATATGTACGCGGAATGACGAAAGAAACCAGCAAAATAAAGGAAGAATATGAAAAATCTTTTGCCACAGATCCGTTTATCAAAGAAACAATTATGATAGGAGAAACGTTAACTAATCTTATGTAAAGATAGAAATGACAGATGGCATGAGCTTATAGATAACACATATATGACAAAATATAGCAAAAAAGCATGGGGACTCATCTAAAAGCTAAATAGAGATCTCTGTCACACATACGAACGACATAAATGTAACAGTAAATCAAGTAGCTACACAATTACTTCTAAACGGAAAATTAGGCAAATCGGGAATTATAAATAAGAAAGAAAAACTCATCAGATGAGCAAAATAGTTTTCAGCTTGATTTTACTATTTCTGAATTAAATAAAGGCC
>WHPZ01586339.1:0-25153 GCA_016617965.1 Macrosiphum rosae
AAATTTACTAGATAATCTATATAGTAATATATCCTATCTATATCCTACTAGCTAAACGGAATAATAATAAAATAAATTATATGTATAGTGTTGGAAATATTACGAGATAAATAAGCCTACGACGGATTAAACTAAATAATTTTACTGAAAGGTCAGTTTATAGTAAGATTGGTACGTTTTTCCAAACAATATATATTTTTTTTTCTTTTTCAGAAACATTTGAAAGTTTATCTTTTTCCAGTCAGTACCAGAACAATTAGTGCAAATCTTCATTAAGAAGATAAACGTTTCTATTTCAATTACTCAAAACATATCTTCTGACTCTAGGAAAATATATATAATACTTACGTCAATTACACTATATAACAGAAATGATAACATATAAAATATCCTAGTCGGAATAATATCAAAACATTAAGATAGTCGCAGTTAATGTAAGTAATGTGTAAAACGACCAATATTAATCCTGTGGATGTATAGGTAGCTTACCAACCTTATTTATAGATAACCAATACATTTAAATAAGTTGCAAGTCATACAACATTAATTGTGATTTTAATATTTTTTTCTTCGTGTTAGTGAGTGCGTAGATGGTAAACTCTGACTCAATGATATCTTATTCCAAATTGTCGATATGTAAGATGTGACAAAACTTAAAATATACTATGTAGGTACATTATAATATTATACACACAACGATCAAGCCGATAATGTAAATTATTCATAGGTACTTCACTGATTTATTATTAAATAATATAATATATTACAGATTATATATTTTTGAAATTACATAACACACTTTAAATTATCCAATTTTACTTTTTACATACAATATATAATTACTGCTATCTGAACCGCATTACTTATAGACGTATGAAACTAAACGATGTTTATAATAATAATATAAGTGAATTTTTCACCACGATTGCAATATATTTTACAACAGTTTGTATCTATAAATTGCATCACATGGGGTACAATAAAATATATAGTTATACGTCGACCATTTGTCACAGTGTTTATTTTGTCGCATAATATATACATAATTACTATAGTTTTAATTTTCAAATAAATATAAAGATTAATTTGCATTTCTCCTAAAAAATAACTTACACAATTATTATGATCATTTTTATTAAAAAAAATGTATTATACGGATGTAGGGTATCCTTCGACTATGTACTCAAACCTAATTTCCCGTTATATAAGGCACGGAAACTTTCATATACGAGTATAATGACAATTACACGGGATTGATCAACTGACATTTTGCCAAGAAGTTTATTATTATTCTTATAATTTTATGAAAACTTCATTTTATTCTATACATATTACAATTTATCATGGATAAATGATAATCATCACTTGAGAATATATACATACAAATTCTCTTTTTTTTGTTGTTAAAATAATGTATTTCAGTCACAAAAGTTAAATCAACCTTGAGATTTTTTCATATAGGTTTAGATATTCATTTTTAAAATAAATTAATGTTTGAATTACCTTTTGGTACTGTTTTAAATATTTAATGAAAAACAAAACATAAGCAACATTTAACAAGAAAAAACTAAAAAAGGTGGACAAGTGGATACCGCTCTGTGTACAACTGTCGTCAAGTATGTACCATGTTGTTGTAATGAGTTTAAGTCAATTGGTCGTATACTCGTATGGAATTATAGTCGTGTTAAAATTGGTGGTCTGAAATTTGTCGTGATAATATATTTTCGTCTCGAGACGTGAATACCGGTTAAAGAACGTCATGTAAGAACAAAATACGAAAGGGCAATAATAGTTATTATATATTAGGTATATTATGTAAATTTTACCTACACATTTTCCGATAATATAAGTTGAATAACAGCATGTACAAATATTTAACCATCATTATATTATTTATAACACATATAGGATTACCAGCTGAGTATCCTGGCTTCGCCCGAGTGCAGTTTTTTTGTGGCGAATCCTGTATGATATTACATACGGTAAATAAGTGCATAGGTATCTCAGTTTGAGTGTTTTTGAGTTAATCTCATTAGCATAATAGCATTTCTGTTGATTGTGACAAACTGGGGAGTTCAGTGATAATTGCATAATTAATACAAAAATACAAAAATAATTAATGCATTGTCATAAGGGTAGCCTCCACCTTCATAAAAATGTTCCAAACTAGTGCAAATATTTAACAAATTAATTGAAAATAATTGAAATGTGATTTTTAGAATTAGAAAATCAAATCAAATGCAATGTCGCAAATTAATAGTTTGGTTTGGGAGGGCTAACTTCATAGACTCCCTTCCCCCCTCCAATTTAACCAATCAGTTCCATCCGCTAATAAATTACAAACAATTTCTGAATTAAAAAAATCGTAATGGTTTTTACGAGTCTCGTATCTTTGACTTTTAACCCATCCATTACAGAGAGACGTTGTGTCATCTTTGCGTAATTGTTGAATAATCAAATTTAATAATTAAAAAACAAAATGTACACAAATTGAAAATATCTCATGACTATATACCTAGCGAACTTTCCAGAGAACTTTTTTTTTTTTTTATAGAGGAAGAACCATTTGTGGGGATTCTTCAATTAAAATTTCTTATGTTGGCTTTGGAAAGAAAAACCTTAATTCATTTCTAACTTCCAACATTTGGAAAAATTCTCATGGCTATATACATAGTTTAAAACCAGTCAGCATGTTTAGAAAATTGTCATTTCAAAATTCTCTGAATTTTTCTTGATGACCGACAGATTTGTGGGGAATCTTTTATGAATGCTTCTAATGTTAGTTAAGGTAAGAAAATTTACTATGAATATCTAACTGAAAAATAATTTTGAAATTTTGATCAATTTATGAAATCTAAATGCATATAAAAAAAAAAATATTAAATAATATTTTAATATTTTAGAACTGACATTAAAAAAACATTAGGAAGCTTGCAATCAATTTTCAACCTTGTTTACTTTAAGTGAAAAAGTTTTTTTCTAGAATAAATTAAAAACAAATTTACGAAATTTGAAATATTTCACAAGGCTAAAATTGCTCAAAAAGAGTATTTCAAAAATGTTTCCATATATGGGAAATAATGATATAAATATTTGGTAAAAATGTCAAATCTACGTTTATTAGTTTTTAGGTTACACCAAAGCATTTAAATCGATTTTTTCAAAAATTGGTTTTGCGTATAAATTAACACTTTTTTGTTTTTCCTGACACTTTCTAAAACTACTGAGAAATTTCAGAGATTTGAAAATTACATTTCGCATCTGTAGATCTGATTCTACAAACTTTAAATTCAATTCTGTACAATGTGAAATACACTTTAATCCTAATACACAAAAAATTAAAAAATGGAAGAAATTAAAATTTTAAAAGTAATAAAGAGTCAATATATTTAGAGACTTATTATAATAATTATGTTATGTAATATTATATAAACATTTTGAGTCTCTACCGTCTCATAGTAGTATAGAAACAAACTAAATAGATTATATTAACAACTATTGCCTGGTTCCAAATACTTCTGTTTCCGCATGGTCTTATAATATAATCCAGATTATTATCCTACTTTCTACCAATTGATTTATTATATTGTATCTAAATAACAATTAAAAAATAATCAAAATGTAAACTATAAATAAATTACCATTAATTGTTTAGAATTTAGATTGAATCAAGTTTTATTACTTAAAACCAAAGCAATTTGAAGAGTTGTATAAAAAAATAAACAAAATAATAGAAGCGCAAGTGAGTACCTCACAGCTGTACAATATACGTGTAAGCAAATCACTGCAATGGTTGTGTTAATCTAGAATTTAAAGATATATATCATACTACATGAAAAACGATTTTAGTTTAAGATGTTTCAGTGTAGGATATATTTTCACAGGACAATAATAATATGACGATTAGTCATAATACGTAGGATGATTTAGTTTTTATCAAAACCATTACATTTGCATACCTATTATACTAAATTATCAGGGATTTTTAGGAAACATATTAAAAACCATGTATTATATCCTTAATTATTTTGACCAAACAAATAGAAATGTTTGCAACTATTTAAAGAAAAATAGTTAAAATAAATTGGTGATAATCTCAATTAATCTTGGTTATCAAACATTTTTTTTTTTTAAACGATACCGTTAAACAAGTTAGATATTATAAAATATATTATAATGATAATGCGGATCAACTAGTATACCGAAGTGATCGGATTTAGACTTTACAATGCACTGAATATATTCGATAATAGTTTAAATAGAAATTTAAAAAGAACAAAGTTAAAACCGATGTCATGATCATTAAACAAACAATTTATCATAGATAATCTACTTAATGAAAGAATAAACAACCGATAACTGAATAATATAACCAAACATAAAATCTACACATTCAGTTCATATATAGATCACATATTTATAAGATCCGACTCGTATGCTTCCGCTGCAGGTGGATTTTCAAATTACCGTTTTGAGTGAACGATTTGTCGCACACGTCACATAAATAAGGTTTCTCGCCTGTGTGAGTCCGGTGGTGCTTTGTTAAGCTACTGATCTGACTAAACGACTTGTTACACACGTCACACGGATACAGTTTCTCGCCTGTATGCGTCCGGTGGTGCCTTGTTAAGCTATTTTTTTCACTAAACGATTTGTCACACACGTCACACGGATACGGTTTCTCACCTGTATGCGTCCTCCGGTGTACTTTTAGATGGCTGATATCGTTGAATGATTTGTCGCACACGTCACACGGATACGGTTTCTCGCCTGTATGCGTCCGGTGGTGCCTTGTTAAGCTATTTTTTTGACTAAACGATTTGCCACACACGGCACATGGATACGGTTTCTCACCTGTATGAACCCTCCGGTGTACTGTTAGATAGCTGTTTAAGTTGAATGATTTGACGCACACGTCACACGGGTACGGTTTCTCACCTGTATGCGTCCTCCGGTGTACTTTTAGATAGCTGTTTAAGTTGAATGATTTGTCGCACACGTCACACGGATACGGTTTCTCGTCTGTATGCGTCCGGTGGTGCCTTGTCAAATCACCTCTTTGATAGAAGAACTTGGCGCATAAATTGCATGGGTATAACTTTCTCCCTCCCACGTTCGTTTTCCGACTACTGACTTGATTGTTCATTTTAATTGTTTTAATGATTTAACTCCAAATCAGAATTGTCACTGTTGATATTCCTATTTTTCCGGATCTGAAAAATAATAGCTAATGTATTTTTTTTTTCAAACATCGAACTGGTAACTAGACTATTTGTATTTATGTTAAATTAGAATGTATTGTTAATGTCTGTTTTTCAAGTCAGTACTAATAAACTGTACCTAGTATACTAGGTAAAATTTAATGCTATACCTAATTATAATATATAAATTTAATAATAAATAAAAAATAGATGCATGTAATCCAACGACCCAGGCGGCAGGGTCACGCTAAGTATAAAAATAAAAGAGCACCTTAATATACATGCATAGAGAAAAAAAACGCGAAAACTGTGGGTCTACAGTTATAGGAAGAAACATAATTCACAAAGAAAAATTACTTGAAAAAGCATAGAAAATTTGTAGTTAAATAATTAAGTTTGAAAATACAATCATCATCTATATTATATGTAATTGGACATTTTACGTATAGCTGGTAATACGTATTGCGTATTTTTAAATCATTTTGATCACTATCAACAAAGTTATACCCAATTTAAAAAGAAAATATTGTAGCATATTTTAAAAATTGTATTACATGATAGTCTTCTAAATAATCGAACTTAGCTTGGCTACTTAAGTTCTAAATTTAAAAAGTGGGTAAGTGGATGTCGCTCTACTGTACAGTAGGTTACAAGTGGGTCAATGTAATAGATTGTATTAAACTTGAATTCAATGATACAATATCATCTGAGCGGAGACGGTTTGTCAGTATGGATATTTAATACTGTTATTATTTATTATAGCTTGTAAGTTGCATTCATATTATAATGTTATAATCTTTTTATTCGTATATTCGTGATCGAGACCTCACAACCACCCGTTAAAGTACTTCGTATAGAGCGGCAAAAATACACTTGCACTGGCTACGGCGACTCCGTCCGCTTATTTGTAGCCCTACGTATATATTATATCCAAAATATTGTAAATAGGATCATATCTTAGTGTCAACCGCATAAGAACCTCTATCCCGCATCGGCACGCTTGTGTAAGTCCGGCCGACCAAACCACGACACGCACTGTCCCGATCTTTTGTAAATAACTAAAACCTTGTAAAATGCAGAACAGACCAATAAAATACGTCATGTTATTTCAAGAGGCTGCAGATTGATAGAAACCTTGCAGTTTCGTAATATATAATCAATAGCTGATTAATAAGTTATTCCATTAAATGTTCACTAATCAATCACATAAACACGTATACAAATAACTCTACACTTAGAGGAAAATAACATTTATTATTATATTATACCATAACATGTCCATATTTGTATGGTCTATGTATGACATATAATATATATATTTCTATAGGTTTTTATTAGTCTATTTTTTATGTTTTATGTTTTGTTATTGAATAAATTATGAATGGTTGACATGCCACAGAATACTGGAAATTATAAGGCTAGAAGGTGAAGGCTAGTATTATAGCAATAACATGTGAATCGTTAAAGATAATTGTTGAATGTGCTTTGTATGGATTGGGAGTATTACTACAGGGTTAGTTTTCTCCTTGTCTGATTGAGAGATTATCTTCTATGGTGTATTGCTACTCCATAATTTTGTTTATATGGCATGATGAAAAATATATCAATTAATTATATGATGGAGTAGTGAATTTTCTGAATACTTTTGGTGGACACATTTAACAACTGTATTGGTGTGTATTCTGAGATATAAAAGGTTTTAGTAGAGTAAGAAGTAGTGAACGTGCTCAATATCATCATATCACAGCAATTGCTTCAAAACTAGATATTAAATTTATGTTTTGAGCACATAATAACAGTAAACCAAAATGTAATCAAATAAACAAATGTATTAGATTTTAAAAAAAGATTGTAATACATTAATAGAACGGTATTATCATTCAGAATCTATCATTACATAATTTACTACAAAATAGTGAGTTATATTAGAAAAATAAGATACAGATGCATTATCAATATTCTTTAAAAATAAAATTCATGGTTTATAGTATAAACTATATAAATAGATATACCTAAAACCTACTATTATAATACTATAGCCGATCCCATGCACTTTGCTGCACGTTAAATGTACCAACTCTATATGACTCAAACTTTGTTCAATTCGTTATTTAATATTCATCATATGGAGTTCAAAACTTATCTTAACTTTTCCATTACAAGGAAAAAAAATTCTGATTTTTAAACTCCTTTTGGGTGTAACACACTGTGGAAGCAATGCCTTTTTAAGATGACGTGATACCCGCATGTGTTGTCTCCGCCTTACAAGTGCGTAACATAGCAAACTATACCCAAAGCAGAACGCGTGTAGCTCCGTTAGTTTAAAAATTAGAGTGAATCGACTTCTTATAAAATCTAAAGGTAAAATTATTATCTAGGCAACCTCGTGGGCTTTTTATTATATTTTAATTTTAAAGCGAGCTATAAGTATTTAAACATTTTAAATTGTCCATACATTTTAAAATACTCACAACTCGCTTAAAAATTTAAATATAATAAAAAGCAAATGAGGTTGTCTTGATAATAATCTTACTTATAGATTTTATAAGAGGTAAATTCGCTCTAATTTTAAATTAACGGAGCTACACGTGTTCTTCTGACCGGAAAATTTGCTATGTTACGCATTTATAAGACGAAGATAACACATGCGGGTATCACGTCCTATTAAGTGTAAATCATGATATTTTAATTTTCGCAGCAGTATATTATCAGGTAGGCATTCTACCGGTGGTAAATCGTGGACCTCGTGCTACCTGTACGTAAGTATATAATTTAACACTAAAGAATCAAAGTTACACCAGGTTTGTCGTTTTTACTTAATCCAACCTACGGCGGATTAATATAATCAATTAATACTAAACCCTTACTTAACCTAATCGTACTGAAATCCGATAAATAAAAAAAAAAACTAAACATTCGTATGTATAGATCAAGAAGAAATTAAAAAAGGAAAAATAAGAAAAAAAAACAATGGAAACTTTTATTTCATCGAAACAGTGTTTCAAACTTGAGATATTCTGTACTAAAATACATAGAAATGCCACTGTACCGTCTGTACCAACATAGGTACTTAACGCATTGATAATAATAATTATTAATAAAACCAATAACAAGCATTTATACAAACAAACATTTTCATCGTAAATTTCGTAATCTCTGTTTGAGCACCTCCCTGATATGAAATTTACCCTTTTTAAATTAGCCTAACTTCTTCCGAGAGGTCTAATCTATATCTGTACCAAATTTCAACGCAATAGGCCCACCCTTTAAGGAACTTCATAAAGAACACACTCACAGACCCACACAAACATTAATTTTCACGCGTGATGCCATGTTCAAAGGAAATAGAATCCATTTATATATATGGATGGTTAAATTTTAAATTACTAAAAATAACAAAGATTGTTCAATTATTAGGCGTACTTTTGAATACGAGTAGGTTGTATGGAATCCTGAAATAGCTGATGTAAGTCACAACTGAAACCAGCAAGTACAACGACAGACATTTGTATGCCTCATAACTCCATTATTCTATCAACCTAATCAATCCTCTTTAGTAGACCTTAGAAGTTTATATAAGCTTTCTTTACTCCGAAAACTATTCGCAGGCACTGTGGACTTCTCAACTACCTAGCCCTTATAAACATAATAGTTCTTGCTTGGTTCACTCGTATTAATTTTTGTCTCGTATCTATTCATCTTAGTATAATCAAATAGGTTATGCCCATTTACGTGGCGCACTCTTGTGACTCGTCACCGCAGTTACCTAAAAGACGACCGCCGCGCAAGAATGATGTCAACTATCCAAATAACATTACAGATAGCGTAGAACGACGCCTGCTCTCGGACAGTACGCCTCCCGCCGGGAAATATGTTTTCCTAAGCAAACCCGTGGGAATAAAACCCATCAACAAAAATCTTTTAATCACTGATGGGAGTAACGAATTCGCAAAAGCCGCAACAACAATATCGACTATGACACGACGGCCGGCCATAGCATATAAATATGGGTCGGCAGCCGTCGTTCAAATCATCATACTCCCCGCTGAGTGCGGTTGACTGGTGAGCCGGACGGTATTAAACGACCGTTATACACGGACACCAATCGCCAAACATTAATCAGCATTCTCCCTCCGACTGAGTAGGCCGGACGGTATTACCACACCGTTATACACGGATGCTCGACAGTCTATTTCCGCCACGAGTAAACCGTGCACCGTGAAATATTTGTCGTCCCTCTCTTGTGCAGTATTCACTGCGAGACGACCACGAAAAGTGGTTATCAATTGAATGTCAACGGAGTACGTACATCAACCTGCCACCGGGAAGACGCCGATCATTCACCGACCAGGACCAGCCATTTCACGTTGTCAACAGCACGGAGCCAGTAGAGACGAGCCATCGCTGTTTGCCAATCTCAAACACATACGTCGCCCTAAAACTGCATATCACACTCCGCCACCCGAGTTGAGCCTCTGTCGATGAAAGTGCAATAGTTTTACCATGCCACTGTCTGTGCCCTTGTCCGTGTCATAACGCCGCCACCAAGGACGAGCCAATACTGATTTCTCAATAGTGAAGCATACTATCTACCGAACAAAAAACCGTGAGTTATATGTTCAAATTCCCACCTATATATGTAATCCCAGTAAACTATTTTTATTTTGAACTCATGCGAGTATAAATCAATCATTTACAAAAGAAAAACTGTTGAACATAAATATTATTTATTGTATCAAAAACTTAATGAAAATAAAAGTTAAACAAATTAAAACACTACAACGACTTTGGTTTCATTACAAGGTATTCAAAAAACTAATCTATGTACGATATTTTGACAAGACTTGCTAATCCGTCATTTCTCATTTATATAGTATGTTTATCCAATGTAGGGTAATGTTGGCTACACTATCTCCCACCTTCATATGTCGGTACAACTGTATGTGTTTGTGTGTGTGTTAAATTGTATTATAATAAATTATACCTACTTACAATATTGTATACTGTTATAATATAAATTTATATTATTTATAGCTATCTATATTTATGTAAATATAACATATAAAACAAACTTAAATCAAATATTTTTATTTTTATATTATATTAATAAAAAAACCAACAAATTAAAACCTGTCTACTGGCAAAATACCTGAGATAATAACATTTTCAATAATCTTTTTATAATATACTAGCTGTAGCACCCTACTTTCACCTGGGAAAAAATGAACACACCTAAAATGTGATCGGCGTATCTAGATATTAGATAATGTCATAAATACAATACATTTTAACTAATCACTATATTAATGTAAAATTTGAAACTAATTTTTTTCGAAGGCGCAATTTATATAATTCAGCTAGTCGTGACTCGTGGTATAAAAATAAAATGATAACCAGTAAGATTTAAATACAGCATACCCTCTCAACCCCCCTCATTAGATAAAAATTATGAAAAATTGGGTGACGTGGCGATACTTATTAAAGTATTTAAAACAACTCTTTGAAAAAAAGTTCATTAGAGTCATCGGAAAATTGCTACATAATTCAGGCCTGTTCTTTTATATATATTAGGATATAATATTTGCAAATATTTTAAAAAATGTATAGAATAAATTGTACATAGTATTACAACCTAAAGGATTTCAAAAATAAATCTATCGAACAATACGTAGAACTAAAGAGGTTTAAGTGCAAAGTTTGCATTCTCTTTGCGATGGTTGTGAAAGGTAAAAATAAAGTAGGATTTGAGGATTTACTTTTAGGTAGATTCGGCATAATATTCACCATAAATGGTAATTTATTTGTTTATTTTTTTTTATCTGCATTTAATGAACATATCCCACAAAAATATTATTGACCTTTTCTAAGTTTTACATTTTAAACAGGCAGTAAATTATCAATATTTTTTTTTTTTAAATTTAAAGTAGTTAAGTTCTTAACTTTGGTCTGATGTAATAATGGTATTTATTTACCTACATCAGATGTGTGTTGATTGATGATTGAATAAAATAATTACATGTATGAAAGAGTGATTTAATTTTTCAATCCTCAGTTATAGTTTGGAGGAAAAATAATAAAAACCCAAATATTATATTATATTAGTGGTCACAGGCATTGGAATATAGTAACATATTCACTGAAAATGATGTATTTACTTAACTAACCAGTGGTGTAGCTAGAAATTGTATATGTCTTTGATAGGGGGGGCAGGCTATATCTAATTGGCTCAATTTAAGGAGTTAGAGTTGAGGTAACTTGGTGAAAACAATTTTGGAAATCCCAATTAGATCAACCAGAAACTGATATAGAAGCATTAACCCATGCATCTGAATTTTATCAGAATATAAAGGAATATTGCTAAAGATTATTCGCTTTACCAGTTACCACTTGCAACGAAAGATCGTTTTCTTCACTTAGAAGAACAAAACATATTTAAAATCAGCAATAAAAAAAGATAGATTGAATGGACTTATCCTTCTTAATTTTCATAGGGGTATTAAAAGACTTAAAATGACTCCAGAGGAAGTTACCGAAAAATTCAGTAAAAAGAACAATTAAGAAAATTACAGTTACAATAGGTATATTATGTAAGAAATTAATGTTATTTCTGATGTTATAACAGCTGTTTGGAAGAAATTTATTACGCTTTTTTTAAATTTTCTTGATCTGCTCCTACAGTATAATTATATACTTTAAAAGATTCAAGTCACCACGAATAGTATTTTTAAATTACAACTAAATGATTAAAAACGTTATTCATTAATATGTATAATTTTGTCCAAATGATGTAAAATAATATCTGTGATTACATATTTTTTTAGATTTTTGGTTACAGTATGAACTATTTATCAGCATCCTTGTTTTAACATCCTTCATTTTTTAATTTATTAACTACAAAAAAAATGAAAATTTTCAAGATTTTGGTTGAATATGTTGTCAACATTTGAACTTAAAATACTTATAATAGAATTTTGCCTATGGATCTTCAATATTTATCAACTACTATACAAATACTATTTGTATTGACTTTTATGTAATAAAAAACTAAACAAATTTAAAATGTCTATAAATAACTCAATACTAGTCAAAATATTTTGAAAATTTTGTCATGTACAGAACATGAGAAAAAAACATTTGATAAAAAGAACCTAGGTTAATAGTTTTTGAATAACGTCAAAATAGGACAATCGTTGTATGTGCAGAATTGTCTAACTTGTATAAATCTTGTAAAAATTTATTTGACTTTCCAGTAGATTTTTTCATTGTTAAATGTAGGTAAACTTAAAAGGGGAACCTCGAATGAACATTTCAAATATTAGATATTATGCATAGAAGAATTTTTATGAAATTCTAACTAAAAATAATTTGCTAATTTCCGTGATTTTGATGTACTTAATTAACATTTTAACTTCAGACGCTCGTAAAATATAATTGTGGATTTACTCTCAACTTTTTTTTAATTCCCATTAACAAGTAACAAGAACCTATGAAGACTGTTGTATTACATTTTCTAGTTTTTTTAAACAGCCAAATGCCACTTTATCGTACACAAAAATTGCTTGTATAAATATTCAATGAATAAATGTCATGCATATACGGTTATTTTTAAAAGAGTAGAGTAACAATAAAAAACAAAATCTCAGTTTTTCCTTAATTTTTGTTTGTTTTTTCTGACGCTTTTTAAAACTATTTAGAATTACAACCAGAATAACTATATACAACTACAATTATGGGAGATAATAATATTCTCCAATCCCCTTGTTGGTACTTGATACGACCAACAATTTATTGTACTCAACAAATTATTACAATCTTTGTTATAACCATTATTATAGTTGGAGTTACCTAGTGTGTTACTATACTACTACTACTCAGTATGGTACCTATATAATATATATTATACCTACTACCTAGGTGAGTACTATCGTATTAAATATTAAATGTAATAGTTATAAATGTTGGGTACCTATCAAAAGTTTGTCTCTGGCCTCTGGGTTTAAAATTTCCACTGTGTCAATATACATAATATAATAATTGATAACAAATGTCGTTTGTTCATATTATTATAAGGTGCTGTTATCATTATCATCGTACTATACTTCAAAGCGACTATTGTTGCATTTTTAAAAAAAGATCCACGTAAGTATAAATAACCTAAGACTAAGTTTACTACCTACCTATTATATAAAATGTAGGTATAATATTTTTAGATGCTTGGAAATAAATCGAAAACCAAATAATGGAAATTATAAATAACAACACATTACATTATAATATTATAATATTATAATATAAATATATTTTTATAAAAGCAAAGTTAATTACTTACGTTTAAGTTTTAGATATACGTTAAAAGTATAAAAAACTTCATACTGCACTTCAAAATTAATGTAAAACAAATTATGATGGAATTTTATGTTTAAAAAAAAAACTAATAAATAAATTCGCTGCAAAATTAACAAGTCTAAAGAATAGAACTTTGAACCAGCATAAGTAAAATACATTCCGTTCTCAATGATTTCATCACAAAATGAATTGTTCTTCGATAATTTTTCTTAATCACTATAAAGTATAAACTATATTTTCATAATTTGTTGGTTTTACCTATTATATGATTATAATTTTTAAGTATAATTTGAATGTGACTAAATTCAATTTATGAAAGAATTAGGTAGGTGCCTACTACAAATGTTCACACAGAATGTAATAAAATATGTAATTTTTTTTTTGTATAACACAATATTTTTCGCTCTATCAGTTGGAATTCAAACTAGGTATTAAAATTGATTTCTTCAATTAATTATAATAGCTTTAAATTTTTAAACACTCTACAATACGTACTTAACCTAAATAATATCTCTAAAACCACATTTCAATATGTGAAACCTTGTAAACATCACGTTAACGATATTAATGATATTAATTATCCCATTAAACAATTATGTTAACTAACTATAATAAATGTGTTTCAAAATTACCATTAGTATATTTATTATTAAATATTATTATTTATGCACAACTTCATAAAAAAAAACTACCATTAGTGTGTAATATGTTTATCATTAAAGTGGTTAAATAAAAATATCTCCAGACTCCAATGTATATAATGTGCTATAATTATGCTTGCAAAAAAAATAAGAAAAACCTTAAGCACTTATTGTATATTAATACGTCGCAGTTTACATGAGCAACCCCTACGACGTTTTTAGTCGTTTACTTAATTATTTCTAATAGAAATTTACAATTATTTTTAATATCATCGCACAATATTATATATAGTATACTATATTATAGTATCCACTCTAACAAATCTTCTACTAAAACGGTTTGAAAATAACTGTAATTTTACTATGAGTCAGGCACATAATATAATATGAGATGGTAATAAATTATGTTTGTAATAATCAGATATACGAATCACACATTTTTTTCATTTTTAACATAAACTTGTCTTGAATATAATTGTAATCCAAAATAAAGCTTAACAAGGTCGTGATTTAGTATCTATGGAAGTAGAACTTATAAGTTCTTATAAATATATATAATATTACATAGGCTCTTTGTGTGGAAGTCTACAATATTATTTTCTCATTAATTATTTTCAGGGAAGTTTACCAACTAGGTATACATATATTATATTATACTGAATGATTCTTTTAACAGGAAACACTTGATACCTCGAAAAGTATTTAACAATTTTGATTTTTTTTTTATAAATTTTAAAATTTGAAGAAAAAAAATTTCTGTTTTTATTGTTGTCATTTTTTATTGTACTTCTTTACTATAGTATTGAAAGGACGCAGCACTGTTTTTCGTGGGACTACAACTTTACTCGCTCTGTATTTAAAGAATAATTACCAAAATTTCACAATGTATAGGGAAGAACCTTATCTGTGTCACATTATATTAATTTTTTTTTGATAGCACTAACCAATAGTTTTCAATACATTTTTCATTTTAAAAACAAAAACAACCTAATATTTTCAAACTGGTAAAATGAAATGCATTTATGGTATCCAAATCATAAAAACACTACGACACAAATATTGTTCCTCCTTATGCTTTGTTGAATTTTGGTAATTCTAATATAAACACAGAGGGAATAAAATTGTTTTTGCTATGTTGTACATTCGTGATATACGGAGTCAACACGCATGCGGATGTGACGTCCACTTAATGGCAATATACATTTTTTTATTTCATATTTTGACCTACGTTATAATATTGTATTATAACATAAAGTACCTACAGTTTATAGTTTATTTATTACCTATAACTATTCTCATTTGTTGTATCACCTTTCAATAGGGTGTATCACACGCACGTAACGTGCTATCGTCTGACGTGCGTACTCTATAAACTTTAGAGTCTAAAGTCTAAGTCAATGACCAGACCAGGGCCGTGTTAAGCTTTTTGGCACCCAGGGGCACTCATTTTTAAGCGCCCCAGTTCCCCTCTCTTCTTTATATCATTCACTTATTGACTACCTAGCACTAGTATTTCAGGTATGTGAAAAAGTATAGGATGACTTTTTTTGGAGACTCCAAAAGATTATCATCTATATTTTTAATTTTCTGATGATCGTGATCCCTGATGTTGTGTTGACATAAAACAAATATAACTGAAATGGCTAATTTGGTCAATTTTAAATGTGCATTACAATACCTTAACATAGATTTAGTGGGTAATAAGTGTTTATTAAGCTATCATATAGTTATAATGTTGAAAACTTTATCTAAATTTAGTTTAGTTTTATTAAAAAAAATTGCATTATATAAACAAATTATAACAATTTTTTTCTCGCTTTCCCTTTAGCAAATTTATTAACTAATTCACTCCAATCAATATTCTTTGTAATTTCTGTTTCCATACATAAGATCGATAATTGTGAAGTTTTTTCACTTGATAATGATGATCGAAGGTATGTTTTCACTTTTTTAAGAACAGAGGATGATCGTTCACCACTTGAGTTAGAACATGGCAAACATGTAAATATTTTTAATGCAATTTATATTGATGGAAATGTAGTGATTATAGGAGAAGTTGTTAATGCTTTCAATAAAATGTGTATAGATGTTTTTTGATTTTAGTGAATTTTTTTGATTTTCAGTTTATTATATCATTATTTTTAGTACATAAGTACCTTTATAAAATTGAATTCGATTAATTTTTATTTTATTATCGGTACGACAAAAAAAAAAATTTCTAAATATTTAACTAAGGAAGTAATCATCGTAATTTTTTCATTAAAATTTCTCAAGCTCGAGGCGCCCCTTGATTTTACCAAACTGTGGCGCCCGGGGGCAAATTACCCCTTTGTCCCCCCCTTAACACGGCCCTGGACCAGACTGTTATTATATTTATTCTGCTCTGTTTTGCACGTTAGGTTCGATGTTAATAATTTATTTGTCTTACGTTCGTCCCTTCTAAAACTCATTGACTCAAGATTTCGTATAATATGGCGCAGTTCAGTTTAAAATATAAGAATGTCAAACGATTACAAGACAACCTAACACAATTTTTGGATAGAAACACTTTCATTATTAATTTAATCAAACATAAAATTATGCACTAGTCCGTGTATACTGTTATTATAGCTATATCGTTATTATCACTAATCGCCTAAAAAATATATTATTATATAAAGATAAATATTAGATTAATAAGTATAGTCTAGAAATTATAGGTCTATATAAGGTAATCCTTAAATGGACAATCTCCTCGAGATTCAGTGTATCATAGCCACAACTTAATATGAGATCGTTGCAACCTAGTTTTTGATATTTTGTTGGTTATTATAAAAAAAGTGAGTAATATTATCAAATTTTTAATTTATTATGTACTTATGGTTGTAAAATGATCTGAACAAACGAAGTGAATGATGGTATTCAGGTGGAAAAGCTTCTAAAGAGCGCAACCTTCTAGTTATTATATAAAATAACTGTTTTATTTATGAGTCACTGCATGAAAAAAAGAAATCCTTACAATAGTATGAAATTGAATTTCCTATCAATTTTTCGATTATTATTTATAAATATGTCTGTACAACAAAAGAAGTTGTTATTTATTATTAAAGAAAATTGTGGTACCAACAATATAGACATTGAACGTAGATACCTTCATCATTTTTTTATTTTTTTATTTTATATTTGAAATAATTTACAATCTATACAACGTTAAGTACAAAAAGTAAATTTGATATTTAATGGCAAGTGACAGAAGAATTTAACATTTGCGGGCAGGCCTTCAGCAGCACCACCCGGCCGGGTACATATTGAGTACATATTACATATTAAGTTGTTTTTTTTTTCTTTATTTGAGTATTTCTCTAGGCCACTGTTTTTTGAGTCTTCTACATACATTACCAAGAATCTAGGTAGAAGAAAGTTGATTTACTAATGGGTTACTGTGAGAGGTTAAGTTAGTGTGTAAATTTAAAGTAATATAATTTTGCTATTTGATTGAGTGATTGATATGTTTTATTAATACGTTGTTTATGATGTATGGTGTATACATGTATGTTTCAGGGACAACGGTAAAAAAAATAGCGTTAGGAATACCATTTTTAGTAATTTATATGGTTTTGAGTTAAACAGATCTAAAATTATAATTAATCATAATTCATAACCAATAGCAATCTTACAATAAATACAAATATATTATTATTATTTAATTTATTTTTTTTTTTTGCTGGACAGGTGGTGCCATTGTTGTATTTTGGCAATCCATATATCCTATTTTTATGGTGTATTTTTTCGATATTTTAATAGTTGTTCTACTATTTGGGGTGGAGATGAATCTAACATATTATAAGAGATAATTACAGTAATTGGTCCAGCCGTTCTTGAGTTACAAATCATGTGACTAACCCGACATTTTTTTTATATATCTATAAAAGATTATTTTCAATTTCTTAGAAAAGAAAACAACCCTAATTTTATTGAACATAGATGTTGTTGGCTTAGGTATAGGTTATTGACTACATTATAGAGATTTCTTATAAATATATTATACTATCATAACTCGTATCTCTACGTTGTAGTATTACGCATACGAATAGTTATACATATTATTAAGTATTAACTAAGATAAACTATTTATTTATTTATTTGTTGTTAATTCCCGACAGTTAGTATTTACAATTTTACAATAATTTCGGGATTTGAAGCTAAATTGAGATAAATTCATAGGTACAGATTATATTGATATAGGTACAAAATATATTATAAAGATTAAATACAAATAGAGCCCTAGAACCAAAAATTCGATATTAATGTATAATATTATAATCGTTAGACGATTAAGTACTGATTTAAAATTGTACAAAATATCATACTTATGAATCTAGTTATTAAAAACAATGTATATATTGTATTTTAGTTCTTGGATACAGTATCTATTTTATTATCTTGTTTTCATAAAAAAAAATAAGTAGGTAGGTATCTAGCATCTTGTATTTAGAGGTAAACAATTTAATGCACCTATCTATTCATATTATTGTACATGATTGTATCTAGATACTTTTTTTCAAGTAGGTACCTTACATCTTACCTATTATACCGAAAATATTTACCTGTCAAGTGACAACACATGTGGGTGTTACGTGATCTCACAACGCGTACCTAATCGTACATCGGCTAGCCAAACGATATAATTGAGTACTTACATAATATTATATTGTTGGTAATTAGGTAATAAGTATAAAGTACCCATAAAAATATAATAAATTGGTAGGCTCGTTATGTTATTGCATATAATATAACCGCCGACCGCATGCTCGGGTAGAGATTTATTATATATTTATAGGTACAATGTATACATATTATTATAACCATAACTTTACAGTCAAGCCTGTGATCCTGGGGCAGGAAAAGGATAACAACAATAATTAACAATTTATGATTAACGAGTCGTCGCAGGTATGACACATCGTCATTAAACAACGGCGGTGGCTTGAAGACAGATCCCCGACTGGCTCCGACGGTGATGATTATAATAATATTAACAATAATAATATAATTTTTATCAGTTAATTTAGTATTAATATATTATTACCATGATTATTAGGTATTAAAATAAAACATTGTCAAACAGTGAGAATTATTAAAACTATAAAAAGCATTCCTTAATTGATCTATTTTTTTTTTTAGTAAGTACCTTTAGTAGTTTTTTCTTATAAATTGTACTTAATCTATACATCGATCTTATAGTCTTACACGTTCTATATAATCACAAAAAAAACCCTTCGTAAACTACTTGTAAAAATGGCTAAGTAAAAAAAATATAAGATCTTTAAGCACTAGGTATAAAGATGTGATATCATAAATAAAAGATAAGTATATTGAATTTAAGTAAACTTATTTTGTTTCAATAATTTATTTACTTGGCGAGGAATTATTTCTGAAAAGAAACAAAGTGTGATGAACAATATAATTAAATATAACTTATAACTATTATATATTAAATATAACTTATTTTTATTTAAAAAATATTATTATTAATATTTATATACTATTCTCAATAATTCCTCGCCAAGTAAATAAATTATTGAAACAAAATAAGTTTACACTTAAATTCAATATACTTAGAATTTATTTATGATAATATCACATCTTTATAGTGCTTAAAGATCTTATATTTTTTTTACTTAGCCATTTTTACAAGTAGTTTACGAAGGGTTTTTGTTGTGATATCACTAATTTTTATTGTTATTAAAATATATTGAGTATTTAAATAATACTTTATAAGAACGGTAATATTGTTGGTAACATTTTCAACGCTGATGCGACGACGACGGCTACCGTGATTCTGAATTTAATATTCATTTCTATTAAAAAGTTCGCATTTTTAATTTATAACTTAATTTTTATAAGTACAATTTTGATGATTTTTACAAAAGCACGTTTACACAATATTTGTGAAGTTTTCAAGTT
The DNA here is from genome assembly GCA_016617965.1 of Macrosiphum rosae. NCBI lineage: Eukaryota > Metazoa > Arthropoda > Insecta > Hemiptera > Aphididae > Macrosiphum > Macrosiphum rosae. The sequence goes on from WHPZ01586339.1 coordinate 20,135, forward strand.
TACTATTGGTTAATTGATGCATTAGAAAATTAGTTATGTCGTATAACAAATTTACCTGTATTTTACACAGTTTAAATAGGCAACTCCTGATTCGTATACTATACACACACCGTCGTGCATTTATTATTATTTTTTACTTAGCTCGCGCCACAGGCCCTGGATAGAATCTATAATATTGATTTAAAGCTTAAACACGTTTATCATTGTCAATAATATTATGCGATAGATGTATTATAGCCTATAATCGTACTCGTATATATAAATAATGACATATATTACATATTAATTACAATTTTTAAAATATGTATAATTTATTATATTAGATATCTGCTTTATTTTGACAGTTCCCAGTGTCACTTTGAGCAGTATGGAGATAGAAATACTTGGTATGTCGTTTGTATCATTATGGTACCAATGAAAATACGAAGTTTACCAATTGCATAAAAAAATTAACTTTTCATGTACCAATATTGCCAAAAAAATTAACTTTTCATGTACCAATCATTTTATTGGTCGACAGACCAATAATATTGCGCTCAGTCATTTTCAGGGTTGATATATACCGTGCCCTAAACTGCAGCCTAATAATATTCATGCTATTCAATAACACATAACATTATTTTATATACCTAATAATAAATTTATAATTTAATATAAATAATTACAATTCTATAAATCACTATTATAATACTATTCTATTTTACAGTATACTTTTATAAAAGTGTGTATTAATAAAAATTCTTCGTAGAAGCCAGTAAGTATCTGGTATATAAATAAATATATTATTTTTTTTCAGAATCAATATAATAATAATATGTTTGTGACAAACCATAATCAAACTATAACACCAACATTACCAACATATTATTTAAATTTTGAAGTGGTGAAAAGCTTAAAAAAAATAATTTAGATAAGTAGCCAAGTAGGTACATTACTTTTATATGTATACAGATAGCAAAATGAATATTTTTACCATCTTACATAGGTACAATATACATTTCTTGTTAACCACCTTAAGTGAACCTCACGAGCCACCACTGGTAAAGATACAATGACATTTTAAAATAAAAATGCGAAATAAGGTTTAAAAATAAATTATTTTAAAGAAATGATTATATTTTATTGAATAATAAGTATAAATATAATGAATGTTTTGATTTCGTATACAATAATAAAATGTCTTAAGTAGACCGGGTTAGATAAGATAAAAATGTAAGTAGAAATTGGTTTGATAGCGAAGCGGACTGTTTTTTTTAGATTACCTATGGGCTATATGGATTGGTTAAAGAATGTGGCCACTCTCTATTAAAAACTGAAATGATGCCACTGTACAAAATTACATTTTTAAACTGAATAAATTTAATTAACATTCATTTTTGTTGGCATATTTTTGCATATTTTAAGTGCATATATCTCCGTCCCCTAAATAATATGTATATTAATAATTATTATGATTTAAAATTACTTATATTATTCGTAGTTTATTTTGAGTATTATTAACTTGCCATTTTTAAATTTATCCTAATATATACAAACTGCTTCAAATACTAGCCACATTACCAGTTTCACCAGAGAATCAAAACTTATTTGAGGAACACCATTGGAGAAGTAAGTAATAAAGGAAATCATAATTCATATTTTACGATATTAAATATAATTTGCTTATTAAATATTTCAGAAAAGATTAAATGGTCTGGCTATGATGTTTATTTATAAAGATTTGAAATTAACGGCTGACGAAGTTTTGGACAAATTATAAAAAAAAAACTAAAAGTTAATTTTGTCTTGTAATAGTTGTAATTAAAATGCTTTATATTTTTTTTTTGTAAGAATTTAATTTAATTTAGTAATTATTGATGGGTCAAACTTTTTTGTCTTTATACATTATGAGATAATTTTAAAGGGCCCCCCTAAAGAAAAAACTCAAAAAACCGACACTGTGTTTGTCAATATATTCAATTGTTATACATGTAACATGAACCAAACATGTGAACGCCAATAGTAGTTAGTATGTACATATTAAATTATATCATAATAATATACATAAATATATAATTACAATTCAATAAATCACTGTTTTAATTGAAAACATATATTTGTTTACATTTCATAAAGAAATGCTGTTCACCAATTGTTTTTAATTGTTTTACAATGAACCCCAATAATAATTAATATATTTATACAATCTATAGGTAACTAATAATACACGTACAAAATAATATATACCTAATTAAAATTTAATAAATAACTCACTATTTTAATTAAAGGGTTTTTTTTACATTTTTTGTTTTACTATGATAATAAGAAACTGATTTAAAAAATTCTTTGTTAGTCATTTTTCCATATTAGAATATTGGTCAATAAAAATTGTATGTTTTATGAAAAATCGATATATTGATGGTACAAATAAGGAAAATGTATTATGTATAAGCAACGCAATTAGTAGATCAACTTGAAATATAAGCAGTGTAATAATAAACCCAGGTATAGGTTAGGTTGCACAAACATGTTAGCATCGCTTTTTATATGGTTGTTATGAATAGAAAAATATTTCAATATGTAGGTACTATTGGAATTATAGGTGTCAGCTATTTACATTGATTATGTCGTTGCTTACTATATAACAACGTAATATTTGTCCCAACAGTGTATTGCAATTGTTATATCACACATAGTGCAACGTTAGTGCTGTAACATATAGAAATAACTTACCTCCCTGATGTTTCCGATCCACCTGACATTCAATGTTCGTGTCTAAATGATGTGATGGAACTTTGTATTGTCGACAATCCGACGTCAAAAACTTGACCCACCGTCGTCGGGTTTGCGTGAGTTAAATTATTTAGGGACCAACTTCCCGTCCCTCCAAAAACAATGCGAAAGTTTTCAATGCCACATCTGACCAGTTTAGTACCTACCATTCACGTATATTATACAACCAACTGACTCCATAATGTTGGACACTATTAAATATTTGAATAATCAGAAATTGCTTGCATACCGGATCCTATATTTTATGATGTTGTTAATTCACGGTCTACCAAATTCACATTTCATACAACTTTAAAAACATTTATTTTCATTATTCGTTGACAGATGCTGCTCTTAAACAAAATAAAAGAAATAAAATATTATACATAGAAACTGCCTCTTATTTTGATAAATTATAGTCACAATTATTTTTTTTTATCATATTATCTACGATATTGTGGTGAATCATCACCACAGTTGTACTCGCTCTCTACGGTGCCCCTGCTGCGGTTGGTGACACCGATCCGCGTCCGTCATGTCGCGGCGTCTCCAAGGACGTCGTGGCGTGACAGGCTCGACTCGCTCTCTCTGGCATTTTACTCTCTTATATTATACTTATCTATGCTCTCTGATAACGACTGCCGTCGTGTACACACGTACCGCTCTCGACCAGCTCGACCAGACTCAAATCCCCGGGGCTCCGGGCTGCACGACCGAACGAACGACTTACTTTTCTATGGAACGACGATCGACGCAGCAACGACCAATCTCATATTTTAGTCTCCCGACGACCAGCACCGAGACACAACGTCCCACTAAACCTTCACCGACATTGTTCGGCCACAACATCGTCGTTACCACCACAGCGCAACCACCCCCCCCCCCCTTCATTTGTAACAATTATCTCACTATCACAATAAACATATTCTTTATTAAAATTCAACGAGTTACATCATCTCTTCTTCCTTATCAACGATCTCTCTGCGAGTAACACCCAAAAATGCTGGCTACGAGGAAATCACCACGAAGTCAACAACAACACATTTTCCTTGTACGGTCACAAATATTTTGTTATCATATTATCTACGATATTTTTTACTGGCACTTCGAAATTATGATAAATTATTAACAGTTAGTTTAAATGTTGACTTGTTGGACGCAGCATTATTATCTTAAAATAAGAATGCTCTGGTATACGCATCTTACATTCATTATAGCTAGATGAAGACTGAAGTAGTACAGTTTAACCTAAAATTAAGTTCTTACTATTACAAATTCAAGATCTCAACTCACTTATAAACATTTAATTTTTATAATAAACACAAAACTTAATGAAACTACTAACTCTTTACGACCACCATATTTTCTTGATTGTCACATGATTCCTACCCTATGCAGTTCGCACTATTGTAAAAATATTGGCAAGCAACGATGCACATCAGACTTTTTATTTCTATGCTACTGAAAATTGATTGTCTTTCTAAATATATATATTAAATCTATGTCAAAAAAATCGTCTAGTTTTAATAAAGTCTACATTTTTTTTCCTTTTGTGTGTTACATATTTTTCTGTCATCCTACTTCTTTCATATTTTATATACATTTATGTTCTTGTCTCGTTGGTGTGCGTGACCTCCGCAAACAAAATTATCGTTTCTTGTATCATCATATTGTAGCAGTACCTATGAATAAATTGGTGTATGATGCAAAATATGTATGATGTAATTTAAATTTATTGCCATCTATTATTTGATATGAAATATATTTAAATGAAAAAATACCTATTCGAAAAAACTACTCTTAATTACTATTTTTATTATAATAGATAAACCTACCGCGTACAATATAATATAATTAAACAGTTACAACTTAAGAAACTTATATACTTTTTAGTTATTAATTTTGATGTACCTATGTTGTATTTTTGTCAACTAGAAATTGTTAGAAAAATAACAGTAGTTGACTATCTACAATAGAATTAACAAATAATAATTTTGCGATCAGATGTTTGATGATTATAATTTACAATGGATTCATGTACGATAGTAATAATAATGATTCTAATTTAATTTCAACTATATAGGTTACACTGTCAAAGTTATTTTCATCTAATCGTAATAATTTTAGTACTCTGGTACTATAGGTACCTATAGGAAATATTCATATTATGTAAAAACGACCAAGAATGATTATGAATTTATAGATTTTGACCTTTCATTCAAATATTTAAAATGTACAAAAAAAATATATGCAGGTTACAATATTAAT
>WHPZ01586340.1:0-18182 GCA_016617965.1 Macrosiphum rosae
TTTCCAAGGCACTAAACATCGCGATGTCTAAAACTACTATGCGCTTCCGAGTTGTTGGTAACACCTGGTGTTTCACGCCAATTCATAATAAAAAGTTATATTTTCACTGACAAAATGTTCTTAAGTGGATTATGTCATAACTCCTATTTTATAATACAATTATATTTATTTATTATTTATATGTATTTTTTAAACTTTGAAAAGTTGTGATGAAAGTCTTAAGATATTGCATGACTGCGTTAAAACTTTTTGATTTGGTGAGCATTATAATAATTAATGAGGCATACAAATTATCCAACGAAACAACTGTCTATGCAATCCTCAAACAAAGGTGTTTGATGACAAAAACAATTATCGAATTTATAGGCTGTTTATTTAATTATGTAATTCTTATCATTTGTTTTGTAGTTCTACATAATATTAACGATTTTGAAAATAAATGATTTAAGTGCATGATTATTAATTTAAACGCTAAAAAAAATAGAATACACTAGTAATATTAAATTATTTTCTTAAGAGTTTTCCTACATAAGTAAATTGTTATTGTGGTTATAACCAGTAAATAAATCTGATACTGAAATATTGAAGATAAATATTTATTATGTACCTATGTACGAACTTTTTGTTTTATTTAAACATTGTTCGTGGTTATTGGACGTAATAATTTATGCGTATTGTAAGTTATATTTTTTGAATATGCTTATGATAAAATTTAATGCAATTTAAATTATATAATTATATTTTTTTGATATATTTTGTTCTTAACAGCTAGTGAATCCAACATTTTGTGGATGTTTCTTGAGTGCCGGTTGATAGACATTTAAAGGGGACGGACATTCCAAATTCCCCCCTATATTTATTATAAATTCAGAGAGTATGTGTTGGATTTTATAGGATGATTTTGGAAAAAATTATTATTATTCTAATATTAAAATATTTCTACTAAAACTCTTGTGTATGAAACTATGAAAACCAGACATAATTTTAGAATCATAACATTTAAAATAGTGAAGTTAATTTTTTTTTTAATTTGGTGATTAGTTTTATAGCTTTCAAGTTTTTTACTTTGACCACGTTTATACTGTGAAATTTGTTTTATATAATTATACATATAATATTTGTGTTTTTATGATTTGTTGTACGCCGTTTGTGATTGTAAATATTCATGATTTAACAGTAATTGAATAATTAATTATAATTATTATTTATGCTGAGTGAAGTATTATAATATTACATACTAATTTAATATAGACAGCAATGAATTATTTTTTCAACTTAATTTGTATATGATAGTGTTCTCATTAAAACAAAGTAATGCTGTAAATTGAATAACTAGGTACAATGGTATATATTTTATAATATTAGAGGTGTTAGTTGAGAAATAAATTGATTTATATAATATAGATCATGTTATCAAATAGCTTATTTCGAGTTCTATTGCACTGTTTTAGTATTGCATTTTACGTAGAATAAATCTATTTTGAAATCTTTTAAGTATGAATACGAAATATCTATTTGTTTTGGTAATCGATTTATAGTGGTTCGTTTTTTGGATCGATTTAAAATATTATTCGTTGCACATTCGACTAAAAAAATAACGGGATGCTACCTATTTTATTCCCCTCGGAAACCCAGTTAATCTAATTATATCCGACCAATTTATTTGCGCAATATCAAGTTTGAATTTATGTCCCAATTGATCAAGTCAATTCCATGTGAACGGAATTCTCTGTATGTTTAAATATGGAAACTAACAAGCCAAATAAAGAGGGGAATAAGTCAATTATTGAAACTGTTGGATGTGTTGAAGTAAAAAAAAAATTGTCATGATTTTATATCGCTTAAATTATTCAGTTGAAATGAGCCGATTAAAATAAAAATATGGTTAGCATATTTACTTTTTTTTTATTATTAAAATGTTTTATACTAAATATGAAATTAAAAATCTTTTTACTCTCTAATTTTAAATCTGTTTTTATTCTAAGGTTTGTACAATACCTAGTTAAAATCCAAAGAGTTTATGAATTGTAAATGGACTAATGGACTATAAGTCAAATTTATTCGTTAATTACAAAAGCATTAATTACAAGTAAATATAGGCCATCTGTTCTCGTAATTAACAAAATATATTTAATATAGTATATTCACATTTAAATATAAATGTTTTTCTTTATAAATTAATTTTTTCAAACATAACATTTTTTTATTGGAATGCCAATGTTCGTATATGATTGTAATCAAAATCGTTTTTTTGAAACGGTTTAAGCATTTTTAAAATACATTTGTTGCATGAAAATCTTATTAAACGGTATCTTAGCCACTTTTAGATGGTGAGTTAATTTTTCCGGTACCCAACTTTAATGTCAAATGTATGATATTTTTAATCTGTTAATATTATATAAACGTATGATATAGAGTAAGATTAAGTAATCAGTAATTACTCCATAGTATTAATTTTTTTTGAAATTGACAAAATAATTTGACAAAAATGTATGCGGTACATTATCTAGATAATCCTAATAAAATGATTCAAAGAAACACTATACTAACATTCAAAATTTTTAACTAACTGAAAAAAATATCCAAATAATATGACTATTGTAAAACCAAAACATTTAACAATTCTCTTTAAAACTAAAAGCGAAAAAAATATGTTTGATAGTATAGAACTTATTAAATAATATGTTGATTGTAAATAAAACTAATCAGCTAACCATTATTACAAATTTGTAAATTTTTTTTTTACGATAATAGACTATTTTCATTTATAAAATAAAAAACTGTTTGATATAAATAATATAATACTTATTAGTTGTTACATACTAAGCATTTATTAATTTTTATTTAACAGAAATTAATTATTTACCACCATTCTTATATATTGTTTATTTCCGTTATTTAGAGGTAAAACATCATTAAATTTGATCCCTGTAAGCTAGAGTAAATTATATTGTATACTTTAATTGAAATCATTTAAAACTGCACATTTTTTAATTAATATTTATTCATATACGTATACAAAGTGTGAAAGTGTACCACAGTTTTTTTTTCAAGTGGAGAATGATAGAAATCGGAATTGCAATAAATTTAATAGACTAGTATGTATATAGCGGAGATGATGAGAAACATATATGATTTTAAACAAATACTTGATGATTACTATATTAAAATTTGTTTGGCAAGTCTATTGAGATTTATGAGTTCAAGTGGCTATATTTTTTTTTCAAATAGCCGGTTAGTATGGAATTATAAATATGACATGATAATATGTCTTAATACATTTGTTTATAGTCATATTTTCACGTAAAATATAAAGAACTTTGATTCTATTTTTAAAATTTTTAATTAATTTTTATACAATACCTCTTTATAGGTACAGTTAATAATATGTGAACAGTATTAATTGTACGTTTGTTGATAACTTGACTAAAAAAAAAAACTGTTTTGTCGTAAATATATTCCATGATTATTGATATTCATAGTTTTTAATATTATTCAACATCATGTATTTACATTTAATTTATTATTTCACTTTTTAATAAGATGCAAATTCATAAATAATGAAAATATAATTAAAAAATAATACTCGATTATAATGGAATCTATGTGTGTGTAAAGGTACCTATGTGCGTCTATATAGGTATAGGTACATTTCCATATGAAATATTATGCACTCACACAATAAAATATAGCATGAACAAAAATATTACCTATCATCTATATACCAAAAACCATGGTCGAATAAAAATTGTTGAAGAGATAAAAAATCAAGTATAAGTGTGCACTGTGCACTGTTCAATTATAAGAAGCAAGCGAACAGTGTACATATTCTTTTGAATATTGTGTGTTCAATTTCCTGAAAATAATTCCACAGCTTTTCTCAGCACTGACGGCCTTAGAGCTGTTACCCATGAAAGGTAAAATGGACACCCAGTGTTAAGTCGTGCGGGGCATAAATGTGTTTCCCTCAAAACGTACAAGAAAAGTAATTTCCCTTTGGACAACCAAACCGTATACATTCACTGTAAAGTGTTTCTATTGGGCCGTATTCACATTGAATAGATGACGATGAAAAAAAATCTTTGACTATTTGAGGATGTATTATAGGTACATGGTTGTTGAGATCTACGTGTGTTACGCTCAAAACACATTTAAAGGGTACAAAATAAAATGTCAAAAGGTTCATTATGGACTACATAAATTCAACTAATGCTATATAAATTTACCATTGTATTTATGTAAACGAATATAACGTACGACAAAACAGTTTTTGTAGGTACTAAATTTATTTTTATTTGTAGCAATAATGATGAAAGTAGAAGACTAAAACAATAACAGCAACTTCATAAAATTCTTTAAAAGAAAATCCTTATATAAACTTGAAATAGCCGTAAAAGTTTTGACTACTGATGTTGAGGTTTTACAAAACTATTTATTTTGGTTAAATAATATACGCACTTAGTATTATTTATAAGAATTAAAAATATTCATATTAACTTAGGTATAATGAACTATTATTAGAGATATTATTGATTACTGTTATTTGATATATCAATATACATATAGCTATGAGGAATTTGAAATCAAAATTCGATTGAGTTGAATGGGAACTTTATCATCCGATTTTTTGGCTTAGCTATTAAAAAATGAATAACAGGTAGGTATGCAAAGAAATCGGGAATTAGAAATAGTTGAGAATATATTAACTATTTAATCTCCATTTTTTATGATATTAATTTCATTGGCAAGTGAATAAGCAATTGTGATACAAGAAGAATCTAAAATAGAAATAGAAAGAAGTACACAAAAACTTATCTAGACAAATCAAACAATGAAAATATAAGTGACGATTAGGCATTTAGAGGCCTGCTTTGTTACAAAACTTAATAAAGGTAAGTGAAAATATGAACAAGTGGACAATTTCAATTACTCAGGCTTAAATACTAAAAGTAATCATAAAATGAACGTGCATAACGATATAAAACTCAGGACGAGTGCAATGGACAGAGGATATTATGCAATAGATGTTCACATCGAAGCTTCATTGAAGAGGGACAAAAAAAAAAACCCACATAACCTACCTACTCCTAACTTACATTTTTTTGTATGGATATGAGCTTACGACAAGGTTTGGAACTAAATATTCTAAGGGAAAATACTATAAAATACATGAATTTATACTAAACAAAAACTGGTTTATACGAGTGAAGGTAAAACGTGAACTTAAACAGGATGTACAATAGACCCACCATACGTGATTTTTTTGAAATCAAGATTATTGCAATGTAAGGAAAGTTCGGACACTTATATCATGCGAAGTGCGTGTTAGTACAATTAGTACTTACCAGTAGGCCTATAACAAACGACCTGTAGAGACACCGCATTAAAGTTGGATCGACCAAATAATAAAGATTTATAAGGATTTATAGGAAATATCAAGGGTTTATCGAAGAACAAAGATGCAAAAGATCTAGGACTTTGGAAATCTTTGAAGGAATAAAAAAAAAAGGCCTGAATGGCCTACGAAAAAAAATAGTAATGACTAATAAGGAATAAATCAAATTTAACATATCATAAATCTTAATAAAATGATACTTACTTCAATGATAAGACATTAGCCTTTCAAAATTGTCTAGGCGGAGTAGATATTAATGTTGCAGAGGAATTTATTTACTGTCATTATAACCCGTTTAAAAACAAAAGGGTTCGAACTCAAATACGTTTTTCAGATGAAAAAGTTTCTCCTATAAATTATAAGCGGATGATTCGGATGGCATAAATTAATTACAAAACAACAGAAACGGGGCGGAAAGGATTTTTACTGATCTCACAAGAACTTCTGACAAAGAACTTTCTAGCCTTATATTATAAAATCATATTGTTTTATTTTTAAAAGCACTTGGGTGGGTTGAATGGCTGACAAAAAAAAAAAAAAAACCGACCGATGAAGAAAAAGCCAAACTTTGTTCGAGTACCTTTCACGGACCATTTAATTTAATAACATCAACTTCTTTTTTTCTTCTACAATATCCTCTTCTATACAACGTGGCCTTGTATTTACGACTCTGTTGAACATCTTACACTTGTTTACGTATTTTGGCTTTAAAGAAGTAAACAGGAAAAAAATACTTTTATTTTACTTCCCAACTTTTCTGGTGACATGTCAGTCATCGGTGTTATGTATGTACTATGTACACGAAATTAATTATTCACAATGCACATAGGTTTCACGTTTATTTCTGAGATGTTTCGTTTATATTCTGTTTATTGGGAATTTTTTATACTATATTTTAATTATGACTGGGACTTTAATATCCTGAAACATCGTAAAAAATATATTAAAAATTAATTAAAATATTAGAGCTTAAATAAAAACATTCATATTTTTTTGTTTTTTTAAATTCATAATAATAATTTTTATTTTTTGACTTCTATATTCTGAATTCAAAATTCAAAAAACAATTATATATCTAACCAGCTGTTCATTTGTCTAGGAAAAACTAATAACTGTCAAAGTTATTCAAAAATAATTGAAGAATAGTGAAGTACTATACTAATAAGTATCTCACTATGATTGCCCTAGAAATTGAAAGGTTTTTTAGCGGTTTTTCGTAATTTGGTGGTGGGTTTTCCCTTGACATTAAATAACTATTGAGAAATATCAAAAAATTACCTGTCTAAAGTACCATATTCATCCAATATGCTATAAGCAACTATATGTTGAAATCCAAGCACTCCTTCTGGTAGAAATTTTGTACACAGGATAAATAAAAAAAAAAAAATAATAATAAATAAACACCATTGTAAAACCACTAGATCCCTCGCTCCGCTCAGAATCTAAAAATAGAATTGTTAATACTTATCTAATATTATTTATATAAGTTATACAAATTGTTTGACACAATACTCAAAATGAAACAATATAAAGATAATGTAAGAGATTTCGTTTTAGATAAAACTTAGTTAGATAGAAAATATAAAATATTTTTAAAATATATTATAATGTGTTCTCAATACATTATTATGAATAAAATATCTTTTGTTTATTTTTGGTATCTACACCATTATTTTATAATGCAATTATGAAAGTATATTTTTGTCAACCTCATATTATTATATTATCTTATTTTATTTTTTTGTTTTGTTCAAAACCAAATTACGCCAACAAAAATGTCATTAAACTTCAACACGCGAGTTGTGCATTAAACTGTGTATTATAATCACAAGTTACTGACAGTAAAAATATTATATTGTCTTTATCTACTGAACTTTTTTTTTTTTTAATCTGATTGGTTACTGTAAATAACTAGTAAACGTCTCGAAATATTCGTATGAATAGATGTATAAAAAACACATACACAAAATTCACTGCATACGAGTATAAAATGATCAAACGTTCAAGTTTTTATGAAAATAAATTAATTATAAGAAAATACTAGTTGATGAAAAAATAATTAAATTTACCTATCATTTTGTCCTTCGAGGGAAATGAAAGATAACTTCTGGATACGATTCAAAAATATAAAATTTATATAAGTTTTGATGTTATTTTTTGTTCCTAAATAATAATGAGTGTAAATGAACATTTATCTCAAGTGTAAACTGTGGTTGTATCTTTTTTACATGCATACTTATTAGAGGATTAATCACTGAAGAAGTACTTTTTTTTTTAAATATTTTATTTGTTTTATTGAGACAGTTCGATTAATGAATACCAAAAAATATACAATGTGCATAGTTAGGAGTTATAATATCATTTAATTATAAATAAGTATTAATATACTATGCAAGTTTATTATTTACCATACTTCCATTTGAAAATTACTACATTGCTTTTTGAACTCGACTACAACTAGGATACTTTTATTTTTATTAATGCACCATATTTATTAGGTTCTTAAGTGAACTTATTGGTACATACACATATTAAATTATTTGGTACACCTGTAACTATGAACGTGATTTATTTTTAAAATGTATACTATAATAGTAATATAATAGTGGATGATCCATTGAGGTTCAAGAAATGTACACGGAGTGGCGATAGTTCTAATATTTAACAAATTCGTTAAATTGAAAATGCACTCTTATACAGGGTGATTCACCAAGCAAATCACATCAAAGAGATTTTTCGTACTACTTAAGAAGTGTCCAGTGGAGATACAAACTTCTGTTTTTCAAATGAAAAGTTCCCTTTTCAACTGTTCATTATTCAGTAGATAATTTTTCTCGAAATTTGACTATCAGAATAAAAAAAAATTGTTTTGAGTTATTTAACTTTGTGTTCTAAGGATAAAAAGTCAAGGGTAATGGGTTAATATAAAATATGGAGGCTATGGTGATTTTAAAATTTTAGTCATTAATATCAATCCATCAGCATTAATAAATTGTAAAAATGGCCCAAGTAGAATAAATACTAGTTCCAATATTACGTATATTTTATATTTTTGTTAAACCATTTTTAAAGACTATTATCCTTATAATAAATATTTTAATAACTTAGAAACTACTCGTTAGAATTTAAATTTAAATATATCAACGTTTTTAAGAAAATCATCCATTTATAGTAAAAGAGGGGAGGGGGATTCATTTGAAAAATAGGAGTTTGTATCGCTACAGGACACTCCTTAAGAAGGTAATACAAAAAAAAATTAAAGAAAATCGAAAAAATGAGGTCGACCGTGCTTGGTGAATCACCACCATGTAGTTTAATGAAATATATCGAACCTCAAGTAAATAGTATGATTGTTGGAAATACCGTCTGCCATTATTTGAACCGGTCGGCGCGCGATGGCTTTAGAACTTTCACCCCGACCCTTAGCCAACTCGTTACACGCGGCCGGTTCATCAATATTCGCCACCCTTTTTGTCTTTTCCCGTCCGTCACCGACGTTCAATGTCTTTTTCCGCTCGTCGTGGTAAAAACGTTTTATTTGTGGTGCATCTTACCCCTCGTGCGTTTGAGTCTGACAGTTGGAATGGCCAATAATTGGTGCTCGCTGATCGCACACGCATCCGAAGATACCGCTGCCCGGATATATTAATCAGTATTCACATTCTGTTTACATATATTATGTATATTATGTATAATAACACGGTACCTAATGATTATTTTTTATTATCGTTATCCTTCTGTATGTATATGTATTATTGCTGTTCCGAAGAGGAGACGTCTTCGCCTGCCAGCATTGAAGTCTTATTATTATGCTTAACTGTAGAATACAATATTCGTTTTTATTAGATAATATAGTCGCCTTTGTTATTACACAGCTGGTAATCTAAAATTCCATTTCAATAATCTCGCCTTCCCTTATCGGTGAAAGTCGTCGTGACCAACCACTTTTATTCGTCGGAGCTACATTAGCGCCAAAAATTATTGAATGAGTATTTCTATATAGTTGTTGTACATTTTTAGAACTTGAACTTGAAAGGCATTGAATTTAGTATAAAAATCATTATTGATCTATTGAATGATAACATACGATTATAGTTAATCAATCATCTTTAAAATATTTTTAAGAATTGGGTTTTTTTTTAAATAAAAGGAAATAATATTAAATGCATTGTTTGTTATTCATATGTACTCATATCAAAAGAAAATTAGTGACATATATAATTAAACATTACTCGATCGATTTTGACAAAAGTTTCAGACACTGATCTTGGATATATTATCATGAAAGTTTAAAATGCAGTTTGAATCACGTTTAAAAATATACTAAGTGTTAGTGTTATATCCAATCCAATACCGGTGGATTACCCATCTCGGTGGAAATTGTTCTTAATGTGAAGTACACCGATGTGGATTTGTTCGTGAACTGAGGTTATACAGCTAGTACCTATATAATATATTATATAAATATTCAGAATTTGTTGGTTATTTGACATAATGATACTATATCTAATTAAAATATATAACTGATTTTAGTAAATCTCCATAAGTCCATAAGTCCATAAGTTTTTTTTAGATATTATTGAAAAATACATTACATAAATGTATTATATAAACTCATCATCGTGTACGGAGTACCAAATCTCAAAACATTAATTTCACCTGAATAGATATATAAATGCCAGTCAAAATAAAATAAAGGACGGTAATATCTTGTTTTGCCTTGTCATCATTTTTCTTTTATTATTTTTTAGGAATATTTCCATTCCAATGTAAGGGTTTATGTTCAAACTTTATGAAGACAGATAATCATAAATAATAAAAAACCAGGATCGCTTATACTTTAACGAATAGGTCGTTAATAGTCGAATATTTTATTCCCACCAATATGCATGATGCAAGATTAAACATTGAAGTCTGATTCCCTAACTGCTGACATTCATTAAACATTTAAATAATCTATAATTATACCATAGCTGTGATGGAGTAAAAAATGCGATATGATATGTGGAGATGATGAATTAACAATAATTATAGTCAATTTATTATCAGTATTACCTGAATAATTTATTACGAGTTAAGAATTTGTATCGAATGTGTTTGTATGGGTTACATGGTATGTCACATAATATTTTTAAAATTTTATAATTTAATTATTCTTTTTAGTAAAAGGATATTGACATATCAAACGAACTAAATAATTTGATGTACTCTTTAACAAATACATTTTTTTGCTGTCCATAATTATTTTTAGAGTTTGTACCGAGACATAGTCTTTTTGAACACATTTTGTAAATTTAGAGTATAATATTTTAGAATCAGGTATATATATTTATAATGTTGGTTTATTATTTTTAATTCCAACTAAATATTAAATATTATAATTTCGCCCTAACAATAATCATAAAAAAAAGTTAATATAAAATAGATATTGATGTGGAGAATGTAATAATATTTTATTATTTTTTGAACTTTTATATTTTTTACATAGTTTTATTATTATTAAACATTTTTTTTGTTTGTTCAATCAATTCAATTGAATATAATATAGATCATATTGAATGTTGGTAATATTTTGGAACCCTACACCTTATCTTTAGTTTGAACAGTCGTACAAGTAATATCATTGTTCAAATCCTGCACGAATAAACTAAACTTAGGAGAATATAATATTACAGTCTCTTAGCAAATAACAATAATAGTGTAAAATATCTGTCGTCTTCGCGTGTTTAGTTGTGAAGGAAGTGTGAAATAGTAAGTTCGGCCATTATTATATAGTAAACTATGTACCTATACAATGTTCAAAGTCTACAGTGAAAATGTATTATTTCGATTGTATAATACGAAAATTATTTGTGTATTGTAAGATACTATTCTAGTATCTACAGGAAATTCAACTGAATGCATTATTCGTGTAGAAAATAACAATAAAGTTCAATGACTATAAATATTATAGGTAGGTATCTATAATAAATATTTATTAAAATAAACTTTAAATAAAATTAATATTAAAATTAAATGTTCCCTTATTATTTATAAAGTATAGTAATAATAAATAAATATAATAATACAAATATTAAATAAATAATTTAAACTAAATATAAATAATATCAACTCTTAATTTAGTCGGTTAAATGGTTAGATTGATGAAGTGAGTCTTAGTAATAGTAATAGTAATTTAGTTGAAAAATTTTTTGTTAAAAATATCCATAGGTAGGTGATATATATTAGTACATATTATATTATAGTATACTGGATTACTGATTGACGAAATCAATATTTAATAAAAAAATGATTAGATAGACTTTGGTTAGATAGATATACTTGTTTTGACACTAAATATTAGTTTGAATACATTTAAATTAAAAAGATGAAATTACAAGTATTTTATTTTTAATATAATATTTATTTGTAGAATCTTTCTCGTAAAAAATATGAATATTTTATTGAGGAACGAGGGAGTTATTGTTAACAACCAGATTTTAACTTATTATATTTTCCCAAATGTCTTTTATTTTGGAGAAATAATGTTTGGTAATGAGTTTCGGTATATTTTGTTAATATTTTTAAAGCGGTTTATTGTTTGGATACTCTGATAACTTCTAGTCGTTTTGAGGTTTCCACGTAAAGGAATATGGTAGGGTAGCGGTGGCGGGGAGTTTAAAAAACGCTATTTTATCCGTTTTGCCCACCAAGTTTTTGTAGACGGGCTGGGGACACTTCGTCGTTGTATTGGAGAAACGATAAGAGGACAAAAGTAACATCGACCGCCAGTGCCACCGCCGCAGGTACAATAAAACCGAATTAATGGCTGCAATTAAATTAGTGCCTTTTGCACGGCTCAGCAGAACCCCGCCCATCACGTATCCCGCCACCCTTCTACCATTTGTCCCGCCAACCACCGCCACTGCCGAGCTACTTACTTCCACGATTAATAACCATTTTTAACGTGTCCCGGAAGACACGAGTCTGTTGCTGATGTCTTTGAACGACGAGTCGTTTAAAACGGTCGAGGAAATAATGTATTCCAGCTGAATTGGCCAGGGAATAATATGATCGGGGCATCGGAACCCAAAGAGCATTGAAATCCAAAGATGAAATTATTTATTGCAATAATTAGTATTTTAAATCTATTTTAACACGAAAACAAACTGTTAAGACTATAATATAATCGTAGAAGATATTAATATCGATTACCTACCTATTATATATAAGAATGATAGCTGTAAATAAAAAATAACTGGAGAAGTCGCACTGCTGTAAACGATAAGTTTTGGAATGTTCCTTATTGGAGGGTCATTGTAATAGATGAGTTAAATTTGAATACTTACAATGATAAATGATTGCGTTCAAAAAATGGTTCATTCCAAGGGAAAATTGACACACGGCGCTCCTATTTCTAAGGATATTTTATAATCTATTCGTCTTTAAGTAGTATGGTATGTTGTATTTATTTTTGCCAAAACGATCGTTTATTATTAATTATTTTAATATTATAATTATAATATCATAAGAAATATTTTTAACTTTAGGTTTACCCCATTGCCGCTTACCGTGGAACGCTTAAAATTAGTGTTTAAATATTTTTAAATATTATTGTGTTTCTAATAATAATAATAATAATATATGTAGTGGTTAGAAGTTTCAAGTCACTATTGATTTTACAACAATAAGTTTTTTTATTATCATTTTTATTTGTGGCGGTTATCACCTTCTGGGGCAGTAAAAATGCTTCCATTTTCGTCAACAGGAAAGTGATTTTAATTGGTACTTTAAAGAGGTCAAAAGTTTAAAATTCCCGATGTTTTTCAAACGCGTCAGGAAAAAAGAATTTAAGAAAAACTGAAATTTTTTCTCAAAACAGTTTTTGACATCGATTTCAATTTTTAGTGTAATATAACCTTAGATACATGAAGTTTTAACTGGTTGTTTATATTAGCACCATACAGTTTTCTAAATTTCTTTTTGAGACTTATAGGTATTTCGAGTTGTATTGGTAATTTTTTAATTATTGTCTATAACATTTTTTTCCCTTGATCAAAAAACTTGAAATGTAATGTGCAACATTCTTTATAAGTTGTTGTTAGTGATTATCAAAAAAAAAAAAAATGAGTGTAAATTGACAATAATTTTTTTGAGGCTCTGAAGCAGTGTCTGAAGAAAATCACAAAAATTGACAAATTATTTCGAGTTAGAAATTCATAAAAAAATGTAATATGTATATCTAAGATTTTACCCTTTTTATACAAGAATTTTTTTAAGTTTTCCTACATTTAACAGATAAAAAGTTTACCGGAAAGTCAAATTAATGTTTTACGAGTTTTAGAAGCTGTAAATTCTCATACAACGATTTTCTTATACTACCATTATTTAAAAACAAATAACAGTAGGTACTTGAAATTTTCAGTGAATATTAATTTTATAATTTACTATACATGATACAATTTTCAAACTATATTGACTCGCTTTGAGTTATTTATAACCATTTGTAATTGTTTTTTATATTTTTGTTTTGTAAACATTAATAAAATTGTATTCGTTGGGTCAACAAGCTTGATAATTTAATACAAGGTTCTTAATAAGTTCTTATAATAGCCGGTGATAAATAACAAAGATCCGTAGACCCGATTTTTTTATTACTATTTAAATTTCAAATTTGGACAAAATTGATCAAAATCTCGGAAATTTTCTAGTTATAAAAGAATAAAGTTCAATTTGTATAGCTAAGAGTTGAAAATTTAAACAAAGAATTCTCATACATTTTTCATATCGTAACCGAAAAATCTAAAAAATATAGAATGTTAATGTTTACAGACATTTTAAATTCAAAGTTCCATGAAATTAAATATTAAAACCAAGAATAACGATTTTAGTTACTTTGTTGTAATTTAAAAATCCGTGGGTAATTGAGACATTTATAGTATATTATTATCTGAGGAGAAGTACTGGCACCATAGTTCCTTCTCCAGTCCTTGATACCACAATAAAAAAAAAAAAGTATATTATTATCTTGTTTACAATATAAATACAATGACATTTTCAAATTCAATTTTTTTTTGTCAAAAATTAATTTAAACTACTGTAGTACTAAATAATGGTAAAATAAATTACTATAATCACAATACCTAATATAATAAAATGTTCTTAGTTATATTATAGACTGACTGACCGTCTTTGCTCAGAATCGTTTTTCGTATACAACGGTTATTGAAATAAAAATTAAACAAATACATTACAGCGACACTCTACACACCTAATGTACAGTAAAACGTTACCCACTTCCTGGTTTTTTTAAGTACAAATACTAAAATTGTTGGAGGATAATGGAGAAAAATAGTTATTTACCCTTTAAATATCCAATTAATTAAAACCTTAAAATTCAATATAAGAAAAAGAAATGTGGTAATTATTTTTTGATATTTTTACTATCTATGCTATAATATTTTTATCAACTTATGATAAACTTTGAATTAAATTATCAAGACTAAGGTTAGGCTTAAATTTAAAATTAATTTTTAACTACCTTCAAAATGATTTACACATTTTCGTGATATTGACGAATTTCATAACATTTTAAGCTTTAAATGTTTAAAAAAACTGATTTAAATTCATATCAACCCATTTCCTCAACCAATTTCTCAAAACCCACATAGGATATTTATGCAATTATAAGATAATTAATACAATTATTATAGAAATTGCAATATCTTTTTTTTACAATTGTTAATTTATTGACTTTCTAATAATATAATGACGTTATCTAAAACTACTAATGTATTAAATATGAAAACTTAATTGTAAATTAATTTTAAATATCCGTTTTTAACGTCATCATAAGTCGTTATTATTATAAAAAACTAAACGACAGACACGTAGACACTGGTGTACCGAAATTGCATACACAACGCGCCAGTTAACAGATATAAAACTTAATAATTGGTATCATTATTAAAAAAAATATCAAGAATACGAGGTAATGATACTAACAACATACTATTATTGTACTCTTTTGTTATCTAGGTCTTGAAATTAAATTATAATTAATAGATAATAAAAACAAAATTATTGGTTTCTAAATGGAAAACATCATCGTGTATCATTGAACCAAAATACCTAGTACGTTTTGGTAAAGAAATGTAGTTATGCTAAAACAGACTCTAAAAATATCCAAGGAAGTTAATCTGCTATATAGTAGGCTTTTGTAGATAATTAATATGGCTTTACGATAAATTTTGCTTTTAATTACAGTAAGTAAAGATTATAAGGAGTCTCGAATTACATTTTCAAACCCCAGGTAATAAAGTTAAACATTTTATGAATTTTAACTACAAAATATTTTGGAAATGTTTGTGATTTTTATGAATTTCGTCAAAATTTGAATTTATTTGTTTAAAAAAAAGTTGCGACAATGTGCTTTTGATATTTTTTTAATTACTATGACAAAACCTATTAGGAACTTCGTATTATATTTTCAACTCAAACATTTAAGTTTTAAATTTTTTTAACTTGTTTAAATTAATTCTATCATCATAATTATAATGACAAAACAATTCAAATATTATCTCAAATTTATATTATTGTAAATACAAAAAAAAACTGGGGAAGTGGATGTCGCTCTGCTGTACAGTAGGTTACAAGTGGGTCGCTGTATAATAGATTGTATGCAATCTGAATTCAATGATATCATATCATTGTATACGATAAACAGTTCTGAGCGGAGACGGTTTGTCAGTCTGGATATTTTATATTTATATTTTATTATAGCCTGTAAGTTGAATTAATATTATAAATTACAACAAAATAACTAAAGTTTTTATTTTTATTCGTTTCTATGGTGATAGACAAAGCTTTAGAAATTAAAATCTCGTTTTTAGCGGTTTTTTGTAATTTGTAGGTGGTTTTTCCCGTGGCATTAAATAACTATTCAATGATAATGAATATATAGAAAAATGACTTCTCTAAAGTAACATCTTGAACTAATTTGCTAAAATATAAGATACTATATGTCGAAATCAAAGCACTCCTTCTGGTAGACATTTTGTAAACAGGATAAAAATCTGCTGTTCCGTAAATATTATCATTTTTTTTTGATTAATTAAAAATAAAATAAAATAAATATAATTTTACTCATTGTCTATGCCTTATATTAAAAAAAAGTCTTATTTAATCTTATTAAACAAAAATTCTACTATAATATATTTTTTTTAATCTTTCGAAATACATAATAATTATGATTGAGTTAATTTCATTTTAATAATATATTTATATATTCTATTACCTGCCTATTATTACTTCAAGAAATACTCATAAACCAATTTTCATTCTCTCCAAGGCTTGTCAGTCGTTAACAATGATCGTCTACTTTTATAAAACTTTTCAAAACACCTTTATTTCGTTGTAACTTTGTACTTAAATATATTAAATAAAACAAACAAAAACTCTCATCTTTCCATTCTATTGTATGATTTACTAATACAATATGTAAGTTGCTATCTCAAAAAATACAAAACTTTATTTTTTTAATGCTTATCACGTAATTTATTACACATTTTTTTACACTTGACTGTTATATTAAATCATAATTAGAATAGTTTTGTCGACAAATTCAAATTAACAATGATTTTTATGAAATGTTATAATATTAAATATTGTTTTCAACTTAATTTTATCTTATAGGCTTCCTAAATGTCTTCATTTCTTTGAATATTATATCAGTTTTATAAATTCCAGCATAAAACTTCGAAGGCAAGTTCTTTTCACGTTGATCGTAACTCTTTTTTCGCGTTACCTCTTATGGTCTCTGAGGGATTTCCATACGTTGGACGGTTTTTAATAGCATCATTTTTCCACCGCACATCCATATAACGCTGTGCTCGTTTTTAAGACTAAAGGCTCAACTTTTTTTATAGTTGCATTTTTTAGAGACCATTAACGAAGATCATAAAAAAATGATTGTAATAAAACCTAAAATGTGACAAGTATCAGCTAAAAGCATTTGGTTGTTGGAAGCTGAATATTTTTTGACAAACATTATTTACATTTTTATCAAAACTATAATAACTTAGTATTAAAACTTTAATTATCTCGGAAGATGCAGCTCAGATAAGCGATGTTTCTACATAGGAATAGTTATAGAAGACTAATTTTTATGTTAAGGTTCGAAATATTACAAACAGTAAAAAAACGTGTACTTTTTTTAATTTGGTACTTAAGTACTTTATCATGAAATATCGTGTTTTTCTTTGGAAAATGTCTAAATGAAAATCATCGCCGATTAACGCATTCGATTATACGATTGACTCGCACATAAACGTTTTGCCAATATTAAAGACTTGCCCCTTCTAAGTAAATAGAAACCGTTAATTGGTTTTTGAACAGATACGCAGCTGAAGGTTTCCGTAGATTTAATTAAATGGGAACTGACCCGAAGGCTGAAAAGTTTGATGGTAAATACATTGGGGCACAGATGAACATAACATTGTTTTGTACGTGTACAACTGTGGCCCGAAAGCACACTTACCGGTGAGTGTCTGTGTATATAATATATGTATTATGTACATATATACTTGTGCAGACTGACTCGTGAAACTTGACAGTCATATACGTAACTCATTAGTGTACTAAAAAATAATGTTTACACACGCAGTAATGAAAGGCGTGAAAATTCGTAAAAAAAAACTCCCTACGAATAATTAGAATCGTTTTCGAACTTTATGCTAGTAAAATCATTTAAAACAATGCCTACTGATTCATACAGTAATTGGATCCCACTGTTATTGCTATTTTTTTT
>WHPZ01586342.1:0-41029 GCA_016617965.1 Macrosiphum rosae
TACTAGGTAGTTAATAATTTAATATTATGATCAGACGTAAACGAATCATGTACCTACGTATTGTACCCATGTGCCTACGAATTTGTTCAATAAACTACACAATATTATATTGATTATGTACCTATGAAATATGAATATTCCAATCACTAATTTATTATTTCTTTTCCTAGTGCACTTTTTTCTCACTTACATTACTTACACATTTTGGACGAAAATTGAACATTTGAACTTGTTATATAACTGACGTTATATTGTTTTAGTTGTGCGCATTATTCTTATATTGATCATTTTTTTCAGACATTCATACATAATTACAAAAGTAATTGCAGTGTACATTATTTAGTTTTTTTTTCAAAAAACGATTTGTCATCGCTTGTTATCAACACATGATATACGTATACGGTCGCTTTTTTCACACCATTGTCTCGTCAAGTAGATAATTGCATTCACACGAAAAACGTGACATTTGTGTTATACCTACCTACCATTATGTATTTATGTGTATGGTATTATAATAGACGTCTATATTTCGATAATAGGTATAGCACCTATACGGTATTGTATATGACGTATATATACGGTCGTCATGGAGTCAATATCTGCACACGGGTTAACGAGATTTCGCTTTGCTTAAGCTGCTAAGACTATAATAGTGAGATTGTTTGATTTCACGAAACAATAAGGTGGAAATCGCCCGAGTTTCTACTGTTCAATAATTTATTTGAAAAATGTGTTTACTGTTTGTAGTATTACATGTATAAGAAATAAAAAAAAGTTGTTTTTGACGTAAATATCATGTCATTTTAGATATATGTACCTACGAGTTCAGTCATATGCATATGTATTATTATAATAATGTTGTCAACGTGAATTGAAAACGGTTGTCATACAGATTGAAATTATATCTTAAAATAAACTTTTTTATGAATTGAAAAAAAACATATAATTATGTATTTAATTAATTTTTCATTTTGTTTGTTTCAGGTAAGATATATTCCATTTATTGGGCATTGTTATTCGCTTGGACCATTGTGGTATGATTTTTTCAGTAGTATTATTTACAATTATAGCTTATTAATATAAATATAGCCTAAGCTTCGACCATTGTAGTTTTATTTTGGGCGATTCAGATTCATAAAAAATACACAGACTTGAGATGTGACTTTCAGAATAATCATTCATGAAATGCTCAAAAACAATTATTATGGATTTGAATAAAGTATCTCTTGTGCTCAGATATTTTAATTAAAACGCGTTTATGGTAGGTCCATAGAAAGTTCGAAATCTAATAAACGCGTAACAAAATATAGATGTCATAAAATTCCAAACGAGTTAATCTCAAAAAGCATTTTACTTTCAATTGTGTATCGTAAAACAATTCTTCGCAGTCGGAGCATTAATTTACACAAAAACCTTAATTAAGCTTTTTACATGGATTGCTTGTATATATATATTATATTATATTGTACCTACTCGGGGTATTTCTTAGTACCTATAAATTATAAGAACGATAAAATTGGGAAAACATCTCCTGAGATTTTAAAGGATATGCGCCTGCAGTGTTTTTCAATAAAGTTCTTAATAAAAACATAAAACATTTATTCGACTTTAGGTGGTACCTATATTTAAAGAAAACAATAATATTTTGATTTGTTTTATGTTTACCTATAATATGTATATTACTTAATATTTACACCGGAGGAGGACAATTATTAATGTTTAGATATTTTATCAATCTCAACCGATCATCATGACATCACGATTGTCCATCGTCTCATCCGTCGTCCATGCAGTCTTCCTATTATTACTCTTCAGCATTCTCCCCTTCACCGATCGCTTGTCGCAATCCAAATAACATCGTTAAAAAATGGGTTCGATCCGCGAGGGGTGACGCAAGAGGTCGGCTGCCGTAGTGCAACTGACAGGTGTCTGAGATTATAATACGGACGGTATTATAATATGTTATTATTTATATTATAATATTATACTTGCAAACGATCGACGCGGTCAGATCAAATAATATATGGGGATGCAGTCATTAAAAAATGTATTAAAAATAAAAATACCCATAGGTACGTATTATATGCACCATAATAACCAGTTGACAACTTAAAACCAATAATGAGGTAACCGGTTGGTTGCTGGCTGTTAGCGTGTCACACAAGGTTGTACTAGTACCTACAACCTACCTCCGTTTAGTCGTCTCCTGCCCTTAACCTCTCTTACCGTTAACAGCATCTTCCTTTAACTGCAGTGGTGCACTAGTGCGGTCAAAACTGGAAAAAAATAATACCTATATTCTGTAAAGGTTACCTCCGAAGTGGTCTCGTAACCGTGATAACGGGACAACTAGTTCTTCGAAACGAAATATCATAAATAAGCAATTTACGACAAATTCCAACAAGGCATCGTCAATTATTAACTACCTGCAGAAAGTTCTTAAACAAAGTCTGGATAATAGCTTATCGAAATCGAATATTGTTTGTGTCCGTTACACGTGTGCGTTTATACTTGTGCCACACAATATCAAGTTTCCTCAAATCGTTTCTATACGTATGACTTTTTACACGTATAATAATATTACTTAATTATATTATAATGCAGACCAAAAAGACATAGGTACCAATTAAAATATACATTTTATTTTGTATAAGGATATTAATTTATAGTTGATAATTTATTTCTAAAATTAAACCATAATTTATATATTATACTGATATAGTGATGTATTAACATTAATGAATACGAAAAAACCTCTTATTATTTATTACTGGATTAGATACTTCTTTAGATTGGTTTAATTAATCGTTATATATCTAATAGTACTAAAAAAAAATTCCAGTGTTTCGATTATAATATGTTAAACGATAGCGAAAGGTATTTTTAGTTTTCTTTAATTTGAATCTATTTTAAAACATAATTTATTATAATTTATAACCTATAATATATTATAGTCATACTAACTCGATACCTATAGGTGTACCCATGTAAGTTGTAGTCAGTCCATCACAATTTTCGTTGCCATAGTTTTATTTAATGCAATCAGATTTATTTAAAAAAAATATATAATCCAACGGCTTAGGCCTTACATCTTAGTTATATAATTTGATAAATTATTTGATTGGCATTAATAAATCAAACTTATTTTTAACTCATTCTATAATACCCACCATAATTTCATTACCAATGCATGAGTTGGAATTGTTTGAAAAATGTTAATAGTTATAACATAATATACATAATGTCATAATTTCAACTCAAACATATTAATTTGATTACTTAGTGTGACATAATATTATTATGATTAAATAATTTTAGTTTCATCACATAGCACGTATAGGTACGTACAAAACTCTACCGTAATTAACATATTATTATAGCTTCATGATTATAAAGTACTATTTTCCAAAATTCTAATACAAGTCGATTATTTAAACTTTTGTCATTTTTTTTGAATGTTACATTTAATCGCCAAAACTTTTTCCTGGTTATCAATATTGGCAATATTAAAAACTAACACTGCATCCGTAAAATTATATCAAATAACAGAAACATATTTAAACCTTATTTTAATTAAAATTTCCTAACATTATTAAATCAACCCGAGGTCAGTTACAAAATTGATTTTCCTTTTCTAGTACCTATTTCTCGGGAGCAATTTTATTAGCAAAATATGGTCTTTTCGGCAAAATAACGTGGCCATGATAGCAACAGGGTTTTGGTCAGATAATATAAGTTTAGAAGTACCAAGTTAGTTTGCAAGTTTCAGAAAATTGTGTTTCTGTATTGGAAACAGAACTTTTCAGATTAATGATTGTTGGCTTGAAAGGGTTTATACTTTACAAACTAAAATGGTATATAAATACGTTTTTTTTTCCAAATAAGTTATAATTTCAGTAAATATTTAATAAATACGATTAGGTAGATACTCACCAAATGTTGATCAATGATGTACATAATATATAAGTTGATCAAAGTAATTAAAATTACGAAATACACGCGTGATAAATCAAAATGTCCAAAGTGACGAGGAACTATAACTACTAACAATTTAACTTGCTGTTAGATAATAATATAATTATGCCATTATTGTTAATTGCCATTATACATGTTAACCTATTATCTCTGTATATATCGTTTATTTTAAAACTTCTAATTAGTAGTTACGGATATGGATACCTACGTGAATAAACAAATTTGACATCCTATCATAATAATTATCCGTTATCGTTGTACGTTATAGTATACTGAAGTACGTAT
This sequence comes from Macrosiphum rosae, assembly GCA_016617965.1. Lineage (NCBI taxonomy): Eukaryota > Metazoa > Arthropoda > Insecta > Hemiptera > Aphididae > Macrosiphum > Macrosiphum rosae. The sequence continues at coordinate 4,261 of WHPZ01586342.1, forward strand.
AATATAGGCACATCACTTCTTATTCAATTTAGTACTTAAAAGTAAATCTGTTTTATTTGGTTATTGGTTATATTCCATTCATGGAGAGTATGTTGCACACGAAGTAAGATATTATGGTGAGTGGTCTTTGAAGGTGAATGTGGCCTTCAATTTGAAAGTGATCAATCTTATTTATTTGATCGAAAATTATTTATACTCATATTCGAATAAATTGCATTATATAAATTAATAATTCTAGATGGTTATTTCAGAGAATATAATATTTTTAAGAATGATGATGGTATAGATTGAATGTGGGAGGGTTCTATATATTATTTCAAACCTAGGGTGTAAACTTAAAATCTTAACTGTAAACATTTCATGTGCGGTTTGACTGAAAAAAAGCCATAAATGCAATAGCCGAATACTCTAATGAGTAATGTCTCTCTATAGTAATCAATACGACATGAGATATTTCAGTTTATTAAATCACTTAAGACCTTACCATACCTATAAACCTTCTTAAGGGGACAGATTCTATGATAATGACATTGACATACCACATAATATGTAGTATGTACCCATAATACATACCTACTTAAGTAGGTATACCTAAAATACATTGTCCTTTTGACTTGTAATACGATGTACGAAACGTGGGCATAGATTATACTTTACACGTCAGTAATATAATACTTTCATATGTTTACGTTCTCATGCATAACTACCACTTCCGACGCGTTTGAAGTTAAACGACTCAATTGTCAAAATGGAATTTAAAATTTAAATATTGTATGATCACTGCACAGTAAAACTAATATGATATGGTCGTTATTTAAAACGTTTTTGTAAGTAATATAATATCAGTATAGGTACCTATACTCACTATACCAAGTACTACCACCGACCTTAGCTGATACTGTAAACCAAATTAAGTATTTTATGACTAGTAAAGTGGTTTATTTGTGTAAGGCACTGTCTGCCTATGGTTGGGCAATGGGTATACTAAGAAAGGTCAATGTATTCTGTATGTTATTGCCGTGTAAGTAAACAAGAAATTTTAATAATTCTGCATTATTCTTGTTGTTATCGCATAGCTTTGGTTCTAAAACTAATTGCTTTAGAAACAATAAATGTGTGCTTTGTAATAAACACACTTAAAAATTACGGACCACAGTTAACAATGCATCTTATTATTTATGTGTTATTAAATCTAGAATGAATGCGATCATTGTGCATATAATGTGCACTTTATTTTCATACAAAACAACTGTAGAAAGTAATTGGTTAATGTAATTAGAAAAAAAAATTTAATTTTATACCTAAATACTGACCTCTAAGCGTGTGGGGATCAGCTCCATGTGAACTATTTCAGCATGACGTAGGTACCTATATTATATTCTTGACTGAACTTAATAATCAGTAAACACCATAATATTATATTTTGTACAACCTAAAATATCGTATTTGTATACATTGGGACCTAATACAGCGTCAATATCCGTGTGCTTTCCGAATACTTATATTACCTATATGAACGCATTGGTTATTTAAATAGTACCTATATCATACGCATTATATGTATTATTTCGAAATTCCACGTGTGTTTGTTTTCGACGTAATAGTCTGATAAGCTTCAAAGTGAATGTCCTTAAAATACCTTAGTGGCTGATAGAAAGTTCCGTTGGCATTTGCAAATTGCGAAGCACTTATATCTACATAATATGATACGTTATTGAGTAATACTGTTGAATTAAAGTTCACTGACAACGTATCTATATGACTATATAGTGTATTCATGATATGTGAGCTTATATTATATATACATATCATGTCTATAATGTACACAATACAATGATTTGTATATTCAATATGAAATACGAACAAACCCTTTCTGACCTATTTATTATACCTACTCAAATATTGGTTTATAAAATACAAAAATTGTCTCAACTACATGGCATGTATCATAAGTTCTGTGTATAAATGTACTCAAGCCATTGATAAATGATAATCTAATATACATAACAAAATATATAATATACGCCATGTGTACACACATAACTTTGAAAATAACCGCATATTATATTATCATGGTAATACAGCAGTACTGGAATGTTTTTCTCGGAATAAGTGCATAGAGACCCGTCCTTCCGTCATTTTCCAAATAGATTCTGTGTGGGACGACCGACCAGTGATTGATTTTATAGCGATGCTTATTATTTTTTTACGGGTTTTCGGAAAGCACGTTTTCAAACAGTAAAAAAGTTCAATAAGTTTTGTGTGTATATCAACTGTTTATGGACTGTAAATTCAACGAGTAATATATATTACTTACGAGTTACTGCTTTAAACTTTAAAGACATTATTCTTTTAATTTCTCAGGCATTACTGCAGTAAAGCAATTTAGTGAGGAAACGTTCTTTTTAAATTATCTCTTAACCGATTCCTCGTGAACCCAACTTTGTCTTACAACGATTATTCGGGAATGTACAGATTCACTATCTATGGTGTCAACAACAGCTCAGCAGTGAAAATCGCAATAATGTTGTCAAGTGTGAACGAGAATCTTATACCTTATACCTACCTACTTATAATTTATATTATTATTAAAGAATAACGTCAGATGAAAATATGTGATAATAATAATATATTCCTAAATTGACATAGACCACCCATAAGTTTCCTCTAAAAGCTTCTATGTGCATATTATAATTGACGAATGCATTTGTAATAAATTTGTAATTATTATCGTTTTCAATTCATATAAATTATTATTATTATTATTTATTACTATATCTACGACGGTGGCACACAATGAGCAACCGGTTGGATTCCAACACGCGGTTATGTGCTCGTCCCCCCCTCCCCACGCAAAAACCTACCGGAAAATAAATCGCGGTCACAGACGAGAGAGACGAGTAATACGTTTAATTAATAATACGGGTTCGCGCGCGTGCCCGTTCCGTATCCGACGGGTATGATATATATGTATAATATAAAATACTGTGTGCTAAATCGTTTATGGCCCGTCTGTCTATGTCCATCCGCATGATGATAATAATAATAGTCCAATGTGTCTGTCGAGCGAAAAATAATAAAATATTATATTATTATAAAGAAAAATTGCGCACATTTCCCGACGGACGAATGGCGTATACGTGGTGTTATTGTTTGATAATAAGAAAAACTTCTTTGTTTTTCGTTTCAATGCACATTAATATAATAGTAAATTTTGATTCGATCGATTCGTAATTGTCATAAATTGAACCATTAAAATAATATTCGATGGGAAAAAATGTTCAATATTCTAATGGTTATTAATTGTTTATGACTTTATGAGTGTCGGAGCTGACTCATTGTTGTGGTTTTCCTCACAAGAAAAACTCTCACGCCTCCTGGAATCTGTAGTCATAGATTTAGATAATTTTTTTTATTATTTAAAAGATAATGACTCTTAGGCCGGATTTGACTCCAATTTTGAAAACACTATATTCAAGAGTTGTTTTTAACACCAATATAAATCAAATTTTTTAAAAGTCATATTGCTTATAATTTGTGACCATCTTTTAGGTATATCTATAGAGTATTTATAACAGTTAGGTATATACCTATTTTATATTATTTCAAATAATATGATGACTGCTTATTAGAACTAGGATTTTTCCGATATCTCAATAACTGGTACGAAGTCAGACAATTACCTATTATGAGGTAAATAATTTTTTGTTGTCCATTTCGTTCGGCTAATTTGTAAATTTTGAAACGATTCGAAACACCACAGACTATGTTATAATATTACGAATTACGACGTCGCTTAAGTAATAACTACGGTTACGATTGGCATAAAAAAAGCCAACACCAAACTCGTTTATATAGGTATATTAATCAATTATATACAACATCAATGTGTTTCTGTGTGGCTTGTGCTAAAAATCGATAGGTATAAATTGTATAATACACATAATATATTAATAATTAATTATTTATTATACGAATAGGAGCATTCGTTTTTGACCACTCGCCAACTATTATATAGCAATAATAATTTTAGGTACCTAACTACGATTATTATAAGATTTATAAATTCGTTAAGACAAAGTAATAAAACAATTCAAGTATGCGTTTGGTATGGGAATATTTATTATAATAATAATTGTATATTAATTTAAACTTTTGAACAGTGCTATTAGAAACTACCTATACTTGTATACAAGTATAATCTTGACCTCATGACCGTGAAAGTGCCCAAACCGTTTTCACTGGCCATTAATCGCAGACAATCGTTTAGAATGTAATTATTACCTATAACCTTTCCACTGAAAACACGTCATACTACAGGAATTTGAAGGAAATAAAAAATGAGGCGTTGAAAGTGTATAATAAATATATTTTTAATGTATGGATTCCGCGCATTGTTAATTAAAACAAATTGGAATCCAGTAAAATCCAGGTCGGCCGCCCAAAACCAAACCACATCATATTATATAATTGCAGTTACTATATTGTAGTGACGATTTCGGCTTTATTATTATTACCTCGAAGTAATTTAAAAATTCACAATATTCTCAAGAAGTAATCACTATTATTATTAATATAATTATAGGTATTATCGGAACTATTTTGAGGTGTCCATTTTGATTGTTTGACGCGATACGGTACCGGGTATCAAATGCGTAACCAATAGTACTCATCAGTACAGATGATCCTGTCAACTGCACTCCACAACTATTATATAACTAGGCGTGGTATTGGCCGTTGGGTATGGGGTGATATCTATAACCTTTTCGAAGTGTTAAGAATCGTGGATCAAACTATATAGTCCACATATTATATAAGCTGTTCGATTCAGAATATCGAATAAAACGTACAGTATTACCATAGAAATTATTTTAATAATTGGTGGTTTACAATATTATATTATACATGACGTACCAAGTATATTGTATATATAACATTAAAATGCTTTAAAACCTATATGTAAACTATTACCAATAATAGGGATAAGCAGTTTTGGGTGTCAGTTCAATCCGCCTTTGTCTACTTTGGAAAAACTCCAGAGCCTGCCAATTATAAAATCAAAATAATACTGCTTGGATATAATATAATATTAAATTGTCGAAACAATATACCGGTTCGTATACTTACAGCTCTTGCATTTTACACTGTTGTGCAATACCTATAATAGCCATGATTATGTCAATAATTTATTATTAACTATACTATTCATACTCGACCGCTGCAAAATCTGTGCACAGCATCGTGACCGTTAATGGCGTGACGTATTACAATAATAATAATATTACGCAACGGCCGATGAGCGCTTTCCTCGCCGGCCGTGTCGTGCAACACCCAGCGGAAAATGTTCCTCGCTCGTTCTCCTCTGTCGTCGGTTCTTTAATAACAATTATAATAATTATTTATTCATAATAAACACACCCACACGTGCAAGAGTGACATGGCGTGCAGGCCGGAGAGGCATTTGAGGGGCGGTAGCTCCACTAATTGGTCGCGGTCGTGATTCCCTCGTTCTCCGTCTTCACAAAATGTATTTTTATTTTCAATATTGACGTGGTGGTCAGGTGGGATAGTGTAGGACCGTAATTTTCGGTGAGCGGATGAAAAAAATGATCTCCTCTGAAAATGTGTTACGTGATCCATGCACGGTTTCACTGTAGGATAGACACGGTATTATGATTGATGGCGACCGATTCGACATCGCAGGCGATGTTATACCCTCTTTGTAATGCACCAAGTTCAATTGATATAGGTGATAAATATTATTTAGTTTTTACGATTGGTTTTTGATTATACTTTATATTATGTATCAGAAATATTAAAAATACATCTGATAAACAATATTGAATGTATAATTGAATCTTTGTAATTCTGTTCGAACATATTCCTGATCGATAACTCTTGAGCGATCTAGGTACTCTAAATTGTCAGTTCCTCTGTCAGTTATTCCGACTTGCATTCTGGTAGTATCAGTGTGGTAATATAGACACTATATAGACACTTTATTAAAGTCGTAATATTCAGTGAATATTATTTCACGTTTACCACGAAAACGACGTCTTTTCGAGCTTGTACGTTTCACTCAATTTTTTTCATATTTTAAGGTGTAAAATACCACATTGAACGAATCTGCTGCACATTATACCACACGCCACACGCGGTGACTTAATTTCGGTTAATTCTGTTATAACGACAAATCGAATAGGTAATGTAAATTGACAAACGCTTGAGTACCTAGGTATATGTATTGTTTTTTCGTTAATATGGCGGTCAACGCATATGTAAATTATTAATCGTTAATTTAATTCGAATTTATAATTAACTTAGACGGCGGCGTGTAACACGAAATTATTGACTAGGTACGAGATGTATAATATTATAATATTGTAAATTAGTAACTAGCCATGACTAATTGGATAATTACATTTATGAATGGTTTAATTCTTCCCTCCCATCTGTTATATAGCAATAGGTAATAGGTATAGGTATATATAATATTATAATATATCGACAGTCATCATATTATAATATAATAATAATATGTAAATATCCGTTACATGACAGACACAGTTTTGGTTTTTCGGGTGCACTATAAGTGGCGGCGGGAGTCCGATAAGTTCTTTGTATAATAAGACGATTTGGCACGATCTCTTCAAACACTGCGAATTATGCAATATAAACTGCATGGGCAATAATCGTTTGATACAGTCAGCGAGTATTGATGAAACCATTACCGAGTGGGCTCATATAAGTAGATAACCACAATTTCGATTCTATAACAAGCAAACACTTCGTAAACCGTTTAGTCGGTAATAAACCGACCATATAACATTAAATTACTATGTATTTTAGTTAAGACAATGTCAAACTTCTAAAAATTTAATAATTGAAAACTTTATAATATCAACTTCGCTCATTCATAATATTATTAGTTATTACTCATAAAGGATACTTCATCCGAACAAATGCAATATTCTACTTTTTGGCATAAAAATGTTTTATAAAATATAATCTTTATATTATGCACAGGCTAATTATTTAGATATCGAAGAAATTAAAACCAAAATGTTTAAAAATTTTAATTCAATGTTTGAAAAGATGATACAAATGAAACGTATAGGTACAGTTTATACGTCAGTTATACACAAGTCCTGGTGCACCTGGTAAAATATCTCATAGTGGATGTTTTTGATCACAATAGGTATTTTGTCCGGGTTCTATTAAATACATATAGATTCAACACGTTTAATTATTGATTGTTTAGGAAATATGTTTAATATATGTCATGAGCTACTGCATCATACAATATTATGCTGTTGTAAATATAATATATTGTACAATTTATACAATATTATGCAGTGTTAAATATTATTATAATGAAATAAACAATTCGGTTTAGTTTCACAAATACTCAACCCTGAACATAATATCTTAATTACAACTAATTAACCTAAATACTATAGATGTAGACACTTTTTGTTACACACGTGTTTAATAGTTCTCATGAGTCCCATAGAGGTCAGAGAATTTTTACCTAATTTCAGACAATAATCATAGAATAAAAACCTAATTTACGTCCTATAAAATATTTCCCATTACTTTCGAATTTTTAAAAGACGGTTAGGTTGTACAATATGTATTTATTTTTATTCACAGTAGATTATTATATTATAATATAGCTTATTGAAAAAAAAAAGTAATTTAAATAACGTGTTTAAACAAATTGTATAGAAGACCTACAATTCCGCCGGGATATTTAAAAGCAACTAATTTTTATTAATTTATGTTTGATAATATCAATTTAAGGAATGGTATATTAAAGTAGAAAGTGTTTGGTCGGATTTTGGCAAAATCACAATACGCACCTATCTCCGCCTATATTATTATCATTGCTAACCGCGAGACGAATAAAATATAATATAATATGTACCTAATAATATGCGTGCGTCTCCGGGCGACATACGAACTAACGATGCTTCGCGCGTCTTACCGACTGAGCAGGCTTCAGTAAGACGCGTATATAGTTATTGTAATCCGTGGGTTTAATCGACCGTGTAATCTAATCGTGACACGTGACTGGACGGCCGACGGGTTAATTCGTGGTCAATATAGCCGACGGTAACCTATGTGTGTGTGCGCATTATAATGGTGGCTGAGATGAGGCACGTGTTTTATTAAATTTTAATTCCAATGAAAGGCGAAAAGAAAGGTGCAACACGACGTTGGCGTTGGCGTCACCAAATCCCGGACTGTTAACCATTATTTAATTTTAAATAGTTACCGAGCGCGCAGTAGAAGAAGAAGAAAGCGATTCGTTATCAACCGTTGCCATACAAGTACAACATTATAAAATTATTTTACCTAGGATATTATGTTTGTCACTGATCGGAGAAATCGGAACCACATAAAATGATAAAATACACAGATCGACACACCATCATTGCAGAACCACATGGCCGATTGATTTGTATTATTTTGTTGTAAATTAATAATCTGACTATATTCTATATCCATTTAAAATTACCTTTGACATAATATTATGTGACATGTCAATATAGACAATATATCATAAGTAGTTAAAACCAAATGTTGGTACTTTATTGGACTAAATTTATATCGTAATATTGTTATGTAATACCTGCATAGCTACATACGGACAATTTCACCAAAAATGTACCAAACGACATAATATAATTCCCCCATAATGATTTATAGCAATCATTTAAATATTTTCATAAGATTTTTAATGGCTACTATTCTGATTTTAGTATAAAAAAAAATTAACAATTTACATTACATTTATTTACATAAAGCCAATGGTGTTCACCCTTTATTCGTTTTAAAAGAAAAATTTTGAATTTCAATTATCTGAACTTTGGATTAACATTATACGATACTTTTAATATTGTATTAAATTATCAGGTTTCATTATCGTATTCAAATAGCTAATTAATGAATCATTAAACATAATACGTAACTGTGGTGACAATATAATGATTAATATTGTATTGTAATACTCACAGCTGGATAATTTCAATTCCTACAGAGACATCTGACGTTAACTTCGAGAACCCGAGTACCCACAGGGTAAACTTTACAAAAACGTACACACAGAACAACTCCAATTCATACTTCAAGTACCATTATATAAACTATAAAATATATCGCTCAGATAAAAAAAAGTTGACATTTTTTCTAGAAAATCTTAGTGCACACGTCTTCTAAATGTACAGAACATTTTATATATTATAATATTATTATAGTCGGGCTATTCGACGCACCTAAACATACATAGTCATACGATACTATATTATATTATAGACCTATCATATACCTATTGCAGTATTTTAGTAGAGGTTTGACGAAAAAGCTTAGGTATATTGTGTAGAAAGAAGAAGCGTTAAACGAAAAGACAAACGCTGCACGGTTATAACACCCATAGGTATAAGTAATGCTATGACTCCACGGGGAGTTTGCGGTTGAAAACAAATATCTCTAAAATATTATTCAAACACGTAATGGATTTCGTAGCTCACGCGGCTCATAGTAAAGAGAATGTACATAGGTGCCAGTAACTATATTATAATATATTGTGTAGATACCTAAAAACGTGCGTGTGTGTACATATACGTACATATTATTATTACATGATGGTGAAGGAATTCCGGGGAATTTTGGCTCGTCGTTTCAAATTATTAAAAATGGTACCTACTTACATTTTTAACTAAGAATTTCACAACAAGTGGGAAGAAATTATGTATATTTATGTGACACGGATTACAGCAGTGGACTGGTGAACTAAGACGGTGGAGGAAAAAGCAATTAGGCACCTATGTGTTATTTTGCTATAATACTAACCTATATATTATGTTTTCGTAATGAATAGATTAGTTGTCGTGATTTATTAGGTATACGTGAAATGGTCCATCGAAAGATGTAGGTACTGTCATATAATACTATAATAGAGAACCGCGGGGCGATAAATCGAAAATCCTTCAACTGAAATAGTAAAAAAAATCGTTTTAAGACAATATATTAATATAATATATATATATAAATGTATGCACTATACATAAATTTAAAATCGTTTAGACATATTATTTGACGCCAGGCTACATTATAGACATATGACACGTATGTATAGGTTTAGTTAATATTGTTCGCATAGTTTACGATTGTTCTGTAAAGATAATTCTCGATGATTTTTTTGAAATATTATGATATAACCACTGTAATATAGTATACGTAGGTATTCTACCTACATTGTTATTACTTATTGATATAATAAACATGCGTAATTTGAATGCGTATAGTAAAAGTTGCAATTACAAATGCAGTTTTGAAATATTAACAACCACGTATTAGCTCCATGTAATGTGCAGTAGATATATTATATATACTATTATAATTTATATTTTATAATACTATTTATTGTACTCACTAGCTTCTCGTACATTTATTTCATCAAAATATCGACTGTATAGTAACGTCTATAGACGTTACGATAGTAGGTTATTATTATCATGACTCGTTTCAACTTTAAATCATTCTTAAATAATTGTTTCGTTGTTTTCAACAATACATATTATATTATATATATGCATTATTATATTATATTTCATTCTACTATATTATAATACGCAAAACCGCTAAAAGTTTTCATTTATTGCGTTTGAGTTATTTCAACTAGCTCATCAGACGTCTTAATGAGCTTAAACCACCGCAAATGTAACGTAGTCGTATACAACAATACATCATATTATAACAAAATAAATCCTTATATACTTTAACAGTCAATTTTATTAATACATTATATAATATATACGTTTTACAGCGTATTTATATAAATGTTGAAAATATTACGAAATACGCAGAACTAAAATGTAATTAAAATTATTTTAATCGTGATTAATAAATATATAAATGTATAATAAAAGTTATTAAAAAAAAAAAAAAAACTTATCGATAAAACACAATTTGTATATTGTATAACTCTTATATTTTGAAACGATATATTGCAATAAAGTTTAAACACACGGGAAAGTCTGCACAAATTTCTCACACGTTTTAGCGTGAACATGAATACAACTCTGTAGGAACATAATAATATGATATTCCGATACATAGGTACTACAAAAAGCGGAACATTTTTATAAGAGAAAACACCGGTGGATTGCACATACAAGTGTGTAAGCGCAGTTACTACCATTTATGGTCGAACCGTCATTCATATAATATAGATGTCATCCTTTGATAAATTCATCTTCACCGTTGCACAAAGTACCGCAAATTTAACGCAGCCACTTTTTTCGCAACAAAAATATTATTTTTGTTACTCGGAGGCAATGACTTGGTGAGTTTCCCGTCCATTTATTTTACTGTTGATGACGTTCAAACATGTGGTCCATTTGTATTATTCAATTGTCACTGATGGGACCATATTACGTGTATATAGTTAGGTTAGGTGCTCAGTGTAAACATAATTTGTAGAGTGATTTTAATATTTTGATTGGTCTTATAATCGGATTTAAATATTAAACATTATAAATATTATCTTATCATTAATTTTACACAGTAGGTAATTTATACCTGGTTAATTAGGTATAGTTATAGTAAGTATATACGATATAGGACGTTTCATATTTAGCAAATCACTTGTATAAGTAGATGAATATAATTTTGAGGTTTGCGAATAAACATAGGTCACGATTATTCATACTCGTGAAAAAAATAAATAAGATTTCTGCATTCTGATTTACGCGTGCTAAACATTTTTGAAACATTTGACCCAAAATATATTTATATATACTACATGAGTCATGAATACACAATCCATAAGACATAATGTATCATTCACTTTTAATAAAACAACAAGAACCTGTTTGTGAGACATGTCACATTTATAGTATACACCTCTAGCGTGACCAAGTCGTACGATAAGACAAAATAGGAAAAAATAAACACAAAAACGTTGGTATTTCGTGTATCCGATTTTCATTGCAAATAAATAGGTTGGTCGGCGTAATGTGTACCTATAATGCAGCTGGTGAGATCAGGTTAGATTAGGACAAGTGATCCAAAAGTCGTGTTGATCACGTTGAACGAAATGTATTTTTGAAAACATTATGCTATAGCGAAGAAGTTCCAATATTTTAGTTGGGACTTGAGTGGGCTACAGGGCCATTGCAAGAACTATTAGTGTCTTTAAGTTTATAAACAACGATAAATCATAACATTGAACGACTCCTGGTGTTTAACAGTTTATCCCGCTCAAAAAAAAAATGTTGAGATTTATCTAAAAATGGCACCTGAAATAATAAATATACTATATTATTTTCACTATACGACACTACTGAAAAGTTCTAAAAAAGAAGAAGTAAAATCATTTGATCTTTTATGCTGACCAATTTGCCACGGCTCTTCAAGAATCTGAAAAATCAGCAGACGACACGTTTTTGACGTCACCATTCGTTGGATTGAATTTGTCACGCCGAAGACATATCGGATACTCTAACGATCCGTCATACATGCCGGTGTCGTCTTCCATTGCAAGGCCGTCTTGTCACTTGCATTTCCGGAAGCTTGTATTGTACAATGAGTGACATTGTTTTTTCTGGATTCGTTCGACCAGGGATCGGAAGACTCGATTTCAGTAAGTCGCACAGTCAGACACTTAACCGAACCTATCCCAACCCACCGGGCCACAACAATCAACCGTCCTACACAGCTATTTATTATTGCGGCCATGATAATGCATGGTAACACCGAACGTATGTTATTATGAGTATCATTATTATTGTTGTTTCACTGCATATTATAAACTCGAAAGCATGATGGACGTATAATAATAATAATAATAATAATAATATAATCATGTGGTGGTCGAAGAGCCAGGTAACACGAACCGGTCGCCGATAACGATTTCGCGTCAGCCGACCAACGTATATTATTATGTTATTATTATTATTATGTATATAGGTACCTACATAATATATTATAATGTACCTATACGTGTATTGCACTCTCGCCGCTGCTAAAAAAGGGTACACACTGCTGCAACGACGGTCGGCTAGCCGGCAGTCGCACACTAACCCACATAAACCGATGACTGCGATGATGATCAATGTGCGGCGGATGCAGCGAAACATATATCATTTATACCGAACAACAAAAATAAATAACCACGGACCCGAGACAAATATTACCGGAGGCCACACGCAGAGTGTATACAATTTGATTTTCGATCGGCGTCTCTCGGAGTGGTCGGGCCACTGGTTCACTCTTGGTGTTATGTTATATATAATTGTTCTTTTTTGTTTTGGAAGCGAAAAAAAACACCATCGCGATGGTGTTGGGACGTGACACCACGAGCACGCGCGACTTTGTGAAGTATACACTGGCAGTTCAATGTTATTATTTGTTAGTATAGTTGTAGTCTGAAATAAAAACAAACCGTAAAACGTGCAGAAGAAAAGGCGAATTTGATGATGTTCGGATATTGAAAATCTCGAAAAATATTTATCATATTATACACCACGTACGATTTGCGAAAATTGTATTGTATTGCTGTATTTGGTATATAAGATATAATGTTATATTTATAAAGTCGATGGCGATCTGGATCCGTGATTTTCTTAAGAAATAACAGTCGAGGCGGAAACGTGATGTCCCGAAGGTTGTGACGTTGATTTTTGATCGAGTTTAGTAAACCAATCGTATACGAACATGAATGCTTTTTATTTTTGTAGTCAAAACTTAAGTAAAAAATCAAATGAAAATGTATTACAGCCTAATATTGTGCGGTTCGCCGCAATCTAATTTAAAATTTTCATTTGACACAGGACCTACTCGATCGTCGTAATGATTATTGAGTTTATTAGTCGTTCTATGCATCGTACATTATATTATAATAATATTACTAATCGTTGTCGATGATTTTAAGTTTTTACCATGATTTATACATCGATTCACCTGCAGACGACAACAATGTACATATGTATAGATCGGCGAGGAATCGTAACCCGTATAGGTATAGATAAATACTGTCATTCTGCACTATAATATGATACACGTAACATAATATATTATTTTAATAATATTGTCCGCTGTTGGTCGATGGAAGAACTTGTGGTGCGTAAATCGTTTGCAATCTTATGAATGACCCGACCGGTTAGCTGCACCGTCCAGTCGATGCTCTTGGGAGGGGCGATCTAGGAATGCGCGCGATTTATGATCCACTACGGCCCGACCCAGATGCGACCTAAATTAACAAAGTATTGCTTTAATTTTTAAGCTCACGGCACAATACATGTAAACGGTAGAATATCATTTCGATAACGTAATAATTAACGGCAAATATATAATGCTACAGCTGCTGTTGTATCTACGGCAGGTTGTAAACGCGCCAAAGCCCCTAGGAAAACCAATTATTGCTCCGTTCGCAGCTCTCTCACCTCAATTATTGTTATTTTGTGTACTCACTTACAAATGTTCTTAGTTAAATATATAGGCAGATATAATGTTATTTTATGGTAATTCAATTCAACATGACTCGATTCTGTCGTTACGACATCGCCGTTCGACCCAGTTCCCGGAAATCGTTGCCACCACCGGTGCGTGACGACCGTAACATACCGTTCTATAAAGGATAATTTGAGCTCTCAAATCTCATTAAAATTGGTGACCATTTTTGGCCACTCTGAACGAATATTAGTTTCTATAATAAATATATAGTTCTTACTTCAAAGTAAGCGCCTGCTATAAAAATTGGGGGTAGTATAAAATATTTCCCTACAGTAACGATCATCGTTTTTTTCTTTTTCACTTACATAAATCGGAACTAATTAAGTACAGATGAACCATGTAAATTATTAAACTTAATAAATCGATTTAGTTGTATCCATAACAAATATTAAAAATATGTTTACATTCCAGCATCATTATAATATAGTATTATTAATATAACTTATAACTTGTAAGTATGTATAATGTATTATATTATATTGCATTGTTGGCGAAAACTTTCAAAAAATAATATTACATAATATATATTGTTAATCATATATTTAGTAACCCTGATCATAAAATAGATGTATATTTAGCATTGAGTGATGAATTCAAGGCATGCGATGAATCCTGCAATTCCTGCTTAAGTCAAATTAAACAATGTTACCTGCAGAGTTATGGCCTTAGCCGTTAGGTATACTTCACTTGTTCTGTGTTTGAAATGTGTAGGTACTTTTTTTTCCTAAATCCTGGTCGAGTTAGTTATGTTTATAAATGATAGAAACGAAGAAATAAACTCCTAAATTGAATATAATAATATGATGGTCATTAGATTAATAAAGAAGTAAATTATCAACATATATTTTACACTTTAAATTGCTATATATTATTATTTATTACTTATTATCAATCATCTCTGATCATCAGTATAATAATTTAGGTCTCGATTCATACCACAATTCACTGAAGAACACAACAGTGTGCAGAACAATATACACCACTGTATGGGTTACCCATAAAAGAATTTTTTTTTTTTGCTATGCATAAATTATTTATATTATAACTATTTTATTATTTTATTTATTATTTATTGGAGGAAAATGGAAAGTGGAGGAAAATGGTCAAGAATTATTTTTAATTTTTTTGGAGGAAAACGGTATCTCATTTTTGAAGGAAAATGACTATTGCAAAAATCTCCCAAGGCACATGAACTTGTTTTCGTTATTTTAACTATAGGCCTTTCCTGGCTGTCTTGTCCAGCGTACATTATGGTAACTCTGCAATATCGTGCCCGGGTCATGTGTGTATTATATTAGCATAATATTATCCTACCTATCTATCAAAGCCGTTTCTACATTACTTTCAACTAAGCATTTTCCATTGCCCCTTTATATTTCTGCACCAGAGATGTCCCTACCGATTTCCATTTTTCATACCCCCTCCCAAAAACACTCATGCTCATTTCTTGATTTTTAACTATTATCCTTTCACCATACATGTAAGATAATAGTATAATACTATAATCTATTATGTAGTTCTATAACGAAAATTATTAAGGTTTAAAAAAACCATATAGGTATAAATAATAATGGTTGTAACCCAACATCGGTTAGAAATATAAGCAAGATATTATGAAAAGTAAATAAATAAACAATCTATTGATAATTAATATAAGTGGCTTTTACGGTTCTAAACAGTCAGCGCACTTACCAGTCCTAACAAATTAGGCCAACATGATTTTGTGTATTAAACCACAAATTAAGTATCAACAAAAACCTATTTTTATTTCCTATGACATCATTATGATGACGTTTCAATACGCAATACTCTCACTGGCGATTTTCTATTGTGTCATTCATTGGTAATGGAACGTAATGGAGTTATCTAAACCTTACTTGTGGACCTTACAATATTAGTCAAATTAAATGTATGGTATACAATATACATAATAACTGAATAATTCATATCGTGTTTAGTTATATCTTTTTAGTTATCAATTGCATTTGTTTTCTAATTTGTACTAAGTATAAATATTATTGTGACATCGTCGATTGACCAGCAGAAAATCATCCCATACCCACCAATTCAACACACTTCATCGTTCTTGTTTTGATCCTAAGAAAACGAAATATAGAATTCGAATAGGAAATGCATAAGAATTCAATTTAAAAACTCTCCTAATACGTCTTATACTAATATACGCATTCATACATAATATATGAAATTTAAATCTATTCTTTAACAGCCTTAGGCAATAGATTTTAAATACAAATTAATACCACTATAAGTATTATTGTACACCTGTAGGCTGTAAGTATTTTAGGAACAATAAAAACAAATAATATAAGTAACAACTGTCAACTTTTAGAAATGATGTTGTTTTTGACAATATAGATATAGATAATTACAATGGGGAATAACAGTGGAAAACATAAATACTGTGAATTAATTTTCTATTTATTTGCGTTTTAGGTGATATATTGCTCAATGAAAAAGATAAAAATCTTGAAAGGATCAAAAGAGATGGTGGTAAGTTTTTATCAGATTACTATCTTTTTGTACATATTAATGTAAATTAATTATAAAATAATTATGAACATAATAATAACATTGGTAGAGGTTCGTTAAGCCATTTTATGGAACGAGTGAAAATTAATTAAATGTGTAGGTATAATAACCGAATAAAATAAAACTTTTGTGTAGGCACATAATAATATACTTTTCGAAATCGTATTGTTTTAAAATTTAATGATATATATTTATAATTTTGTCCGGTCAAAATGTTGCTTCAAACTTTTATTGATCAGAAATCGAGCATATTTTTTGATACATAATAGGTATTGTAATAATATAATAATTGTTTAAACTAGGAAGGATATATATAATATAATTTAAACTAAGTATGAAAAAAAAAATTATAATAATAATAATAAGTTGGTTTACATTTAAACTTATAAAGTATTTAAATATATAGTTATGAGATACATGGCTAAGAATTCGATTACGAAACTTACCTTTTAATTTATTAATTATTGTTGTTCTAGTATAACAAAATGTTTAGATTCTGAGCGGACCGAGGAAGCTAGTAGTTTTACAATAGTGTTTATTTATTATTTTTTATCCTGTATACAATATTTTTACCAGAAGGAGTGCTTCGATTTTAACATAATAGTATCTTTTAGCAAATTGGATCAAGATGGTACCTACTTTAGAGAGGTCATTTTTTGATTTTCTCAATAATTATTTAATGCCAAGGGAAAAACCACTGAAACATTACAAAAAACCGCTAAAAATTGGATTTTAATTTCTAACGCCCTGTTCATCACCATGGGAAAGAATAAAAAAATTATAATATTGTAATATTAATTCAACTTACATGCTATAATAAAATAATAATAATAATAATATAAATATCCAGACTGCAGACAAACCGTCTCCGCTGAGAATCGTTTTTCGTATACAATGATATTATGTCATTGAATTTAATACAATCCATTATACATCGACCCACTTGTAGCCTACTGTACAGCAGAGTGACATCCAATTACTTGCCTTTTTTAATTAACATATTGAAAATAATTAGTTTGTAATCAACTCGTGACTGTTACATGATAATATTCATTTTTTTTGAATACCTATATCAAAGATTTTAATCATGATCCATAATGATAATGAATAGAACAATTGGTTAGAATATAGACAAAATATAAAGTAATGACTTTTGATTGAAATCTCAATAAAAAATTAAACTTTAAATACACAAAATTTAGATAAGTAATAATTAGTTTGATTTTAATTAAAACTGACATTTAAATGTCTTATTCTACATGCTATAAAACGTATTGATGTTATACAAATATGTAAAAAATTAATACAAATAAAAAAGTAAATATATTTGTATTTTTTAAAAATATGGAAATTTCAAATAAATAATAAATTTTATTGATAGGTATTGATAAATTAAGAATTTAAAATTTCTTATTTTTTCAACTTAATTTTCAAATAATTAAAATTAAAATAAGTTTAAATATAGTTATGTATTTATATGATTCACTCGTTCTAATAATTGCTGCTTTACTTTTGTATATATAAATATCATATTATGTACTGATGTATGTGTAATTTCTTGTCTGTTCTGTCGCTCTAACTTTGCTACCCCCCTATGGTTTAGATGTGACTGTCCTGTTGGTTGACGACAACGGAAAGAAAAAGACATCCCCGACACTTGGATTATTGTCTTCCATGGCACGAACATTTGTCCAGGATGGTGTTACTACTGAATATGCAACCCACGTTATTGGAACCTCCGTTGGTGACCGTTATGCACATATTGTTAGTACTGGTTCTCGAGTATTTTATGACAATATCAAACCAACGAACCGACATGACACCCCAGATATTAACTTGCAAACAATATTAGATAACCTAGGGCATCCACAGGTATTTGAAAATACTAAAGAAGAAGAAGAAGAAGAAACAAATTTAATTAAAGGAAGAAAACTTGAATTGTCAACTACTCCAGAACCGATTGACAAATCAAATGTATCTGTTAGACAGGAAATATCAGTCAGAAAACATTTTACTCCAGACTCCATTAAGCCAGCAAAGGTAAATGCAAGAAATGGATTGCCAACATTTACGGTAAAAAATAATGATGAAGATTATTTGCCACCAGTAGAACTTACAACCAAGCGTGATGACTCATTTCGAAATAAATTAAGATCATCAAAGAATTTGTTTAGAAATGGGCTCAAACCAGTAGAAATTAAGAAATACGAAACCGTCACGTATTTTGGATTTGCAGATTTTATGACGACAGTTGGCAATACAGTTATAATATTTATGCCCAAGACTCCAGCAATACCTGAAGCCACTGGTATAACAAGCATTAAAGGTGAAGCAACGCTTCGACCAGAAGATATAATAAGTCCAACAAAATCTGTAACATTACTTACTACTAAAACATTAGAACCTACTACGGAGAAAGCCGAGTATAATAGTATAATAGAGTCTAGTATTGCAACAACAGAAGAGACAATGGCCTTACCAACAGAACCACTGTCTCGTCGCATTTCAGAAACTACAAGAGTGTTTAACAATGAACAAGAAGCATTAGGATTATTGAAAACAATTGGAGGTGTGGATGTTATCGATAGTAAGACCACCAGACTTACTACGTTCTTTTATGGTACTTATATTAATGGTAAATATACACAGCTGGAACAAACCGTATCAACGCTACTATCAAAACCATCACAAACAACTAAGCCATCCAAAATTGAAATACCGATGACAAAAATTCCTACAACAACTGAGTCTCAGGTAACAACAGAAAAAAATATGAATGAAATGACAACTGAGTCTGAAGAAGAAATTTCCACAACACCTGAAGAAGAAACTGTATCGCCAACTTCATCTACCGAAGATATATTGTATAAAACATACACATACTTAACAACTTTCTTTATACCTGTAGATGACAGTTTAACTACTACATCTGTAAGGTCAAGGGTTGTACTGTCACCAGAAACTACCCATATGACTGAAAACACAATGACTACTACTACAACTACAACTGAAAGTATTCCAACAACTACAAATACAACTGAAAGTATTCCTTCGACTACAACTGAAACTATTCTGACGACTACTCCTGAGGAAGACGATATTAAATACACTACAACGGAGGAGATGACGATTACAACTGAAAAAGAGTCTGAAGATAAAGAGATTTCTGAGTTCACGACTATTCCAATGAAAGAGGAAGTAACAACAGAAAAATTTATTATTAAAGAATCTAATGATGAAATGGTGACTGAAATGAGTCCTATAACTATAAAACCACAAGAAGTAGACGAAGAAAAAGAAGAAGAAGAAGTGGAATTGTTGTTTAAAACATTATACACAACCTACACGTACTTAACAACCTTTTTCCAAGAATCAACTACAAGTGTTTTAAGTAGAGAAGAAGTTGTAACAAATATTATTACATCCACTTTAGAAAAAGATTTTCTGGCCACAGATCCTGCAGTAGCTGGACTTTTTGACCGAGAAGAAGGTAGCTTACTGAATACAATGGTGCACGAGACTGCAAGAAGTCCAAGAGTATTAGCTACACGCGTCGGTTCGGGAAGACCATCATCTGCTTTTCTACATAAGCCAGTTGATGATTTATTTGCTTCTACTTTAGACTCTGTAGACTTCAAAAGAGAGTTAGCCACACCTCCATTAGATGATAGTATTGTCAAAACATTTTCAAAAACATATACATACTTTACAACACTTTCATCAGATGGATCGACTAACCTTAAAAGTCACACTGAAGTATACACTAATGTTATTAGGCCATCAAATATTCCATTTTCGCAAATCATTCAACCCACAGTAGTAAAAAATAAAATCAAACCTACATTATTAAAAGTACCAAATACAACTCCAGAACCAATGGATGATCCAGAAGCTGTAATTGAGGAAACAGAAAAGGAAGAAATAGATACCAAAATAGATAAAAGTAATGAAACATTAATTACACCATCTTATAAATATGATATGACAATTACTAGAAACCGCACTAATTACAATATTATAGACGACGAAAAAGCTTTGAATGATGTAATTGGTGAATCGGTGATTACAGATACAAAGTCTATCTCATCAAATAATATTAAACGAAAAGTTTCGACTGACGAAGATGAAGATATGGAAAGTTCTGAAACAAATGAGAATATTGAATCATCCCCTACACATCAATTACAAACTAGTTTCACAACATATACGTATTTCACAACAATTTATAAAGGAAGTTCTTCTAGTGAAGTTGTGAGTCGATTTGAAACTATAACAAATGTTGCTTCTCCAATCGTTGAACCAACAGAAGTAGATACTTTAAACAACGAAGAAACTACATTACCAGTTACTTTTTTCACTACTTACACCTACTGGACTACCCTTTATAAAGATGGCAGTACATTAGTCACTAGTCGAGAAGATACTTCAACCAATGTTGTATCATCTTCTGTTTCAGATAGTGTTTTAATAACACCCACAATAAAACCATCATCTACGACTAAATTAATAACCACTGAACAACTGAATCCAACAAAACCTACAACATTCTTCACGACGTTTACTTATTTTACAACTTCTTATCTTGATAATGAGACAGTAGTGAATAGTAGATTGGAGACTGTAACTAATATATTAAATACAACGGAACCCGAAGAGAATATGAACAACGATGATGCTGAAGGTGAAGATAGTGTTATTAAAACCACACCAGGGAAACCATTAAATAAGAGTATACCAATTACAGTTTTAAAACCCACAGGATCATTGTCATCACTTACAACTCTTAAAGTCAACAACGGAGAAACCACATTATTTTCAACAGATGTTTATGGTACTTACATTGATGGGTTATATGTCCAAATACTTGAAAGTAAGTCAAATATTATTAAAAACACGTCACCAAGCGATGTAAAGCCTAATGGTAAAAGTACTGGAGTTGTAGCATTAAATGAAGGTAAAATCGTTGATGCTGACGGAGTAAGTACTACATTCTATACAACAAAAGCACTTGGTACTTATATTGATCAACTTTATGCTCAAGTTATTGAAAGTACATCGTCAATCAAGGTTAACGACAAAAAGAGAATTGGTGAACCTTCTACAACAATTCTTGGTACTAAAACATATCGTACTGGTTTAATAAGTTTAATTGAAGGTACTAGTGTTAAGGATATAAGTACAACTTATTATGAAACGAAAGTGATAGGAAAAGTTATAGATGGAAAATATACCCAAGAATTTGAAAGTGATTCCAAAGTCAAAATAGGAGTTCAACCAACTGTGGTTCAAGAAATGAAAGCATCTTCTACCCAACTTAATGAAATCTTTCAAAGTGAAATTCCAATATCACCATCACCTGCAACGATTGAAAGTTCACAGGGTGAAAATGGATCTACAACAGAAAAAAGTGAAGAAACAGATGACGAAAATTCACCTAAGAAGAAAACATTCCCCGTAATAAGACCATTTGCATCAAGACCTAGACCAACATTTCAACCGAAAAAGAAATCTACCGATAGTTTGAGCGCTGCTACTATAAATAGGAGTATAACACCAACTATAGTTGCAACTCCAGCGTTGAAAACAAATGAAAAGGGTTTAGGACCGTCGAGTAGAAACCGTTTTTCTGGTGTCAGAAAATCCAGTACATCACAAGTATCTGAAATAACACCATCACCTTCGAATAGTCGAAAATATTCTAGGTCTAAGAGTGTGAATACACCAATAGTGTCGGCCTCAGTTGGTTTTAAAAGTAGAACCCCTTCATCGTCATTGAAAATATCTCCAACAGCTTCCGTGTCTAGTTTTGGTGGTTCTAGAAGAAGCAGTTTGAGTCAAAGACAAACAAGTTCAAAACTACCAGAATCAATAACAAAAAACTCTTCAACATCATCAAGGTTTAGAATACGACCAACAGCGTCATCTAATTTTAATCGATTTTCAAGTACATTAACAACAAGTACGGAAGAAGTACCAGATAATAACGAGGTAAGCACATCATTAGTACCTGATGAAACTTTGTTAATTTCTAATAACGAGGAAGATGAAAGTATTACCTTGCCATCAACAACATCAACAGAGTCGTCAAGAAGAGGAAACAATCCATTATTGAAACTTCGACGACCCCCATTACAAAAAACTTCAATAACAACACAACCACCAAGACGAAATCTGGCAAGAACAACAGTAAGAACAACGACAAGTACAACTACTACTACACCTAGACCTCAAAGACCAAAAACTCCAAGTCCATTAATAACACGTAATCGGCCTAAGCCAGTCAATGGATTATTCCCATCTAGAGGTTTTGGTAAAAAGGAACAAGAGCTAGAAGTAACGAGTGAATCAAATTTTGACGAAGAAAAATTACAACAAGAAGTAAAACCGGCCGAAGATTTTGATGATAATATAGATAGCGCGGTTACACAAGTTGAAACACAATCAAATGCAGTATCAGAAACTGAGCGACCATCAAGGGGAAGTCGAACTTTTAATAATAATCAAGTTCAAATCAGACCTTTTAATAGTAGGAGAAGTAGAACAAAAAGACAAGTAGAGTTTGGAAACAAAAATGATAATAGCAGAAGTTATAGAAGTAGACAACCAGTTAAAAATACAGCTGTGGATTATTATTATGAAGATGAATATGTAGAACAAGACACTCCCGCACCAATAAGGACACCTCCTCCAACAAGAAGACAGCCGAGTCGAGTTAGACAACAACAACAACAACAACCACAGCAACAACAACAACAAAGATTAACACCCACCACATCTTCTTCTAATGTTGGAAGATCACAGTTTACTTTACGAGAAAAGACTCCAACAACAATGGCTCCAGCGTCTACATCAAGGTCATCAAATTTCAGAAGAACGCGGCCACCTGTACCACAAGAAACAACTACGTCAAAAAGATTATCTAGATTGAGATATCCAACTACAACACCAGAGCCAGTCCGAAACAACCGCCGTTATACACCTTCAGTTCGTAGACAAAATACAAGAACAAGATTCAGAGAAGATGTGAACACATTTTCTAATACACAAACTATTTTTGATGGGTCAATCACAGTTACACATAAGATACCTACCGAATTAACAATACCTATAATTATTGGGAAAAACACGGAATACAAACAAGTGTTGACGGCAAAGCCCAGTATTGAGATAATTGGACCTCATCAATATAGTACTGTTGCAGGTAAAAATGGTTATCCAACAATACAACTTGTTAGAGAAGTTACTGAAACATTACCAAATGGAGCGACCGAAATAACCAAATTTGTTATTTATGAACAACCAACAAGTAGTATAACGTTTACTCCCACTTATATAAGAGGAAGAAAAACATCTTATTCTCATATAATTCCGAGTACCATATATGAAGTGAAACCTGAAGTAAACACAATTCAGCCACAACAATTAGCTAATGCACCATTAGCCAATTTATTGTTGTCACAACTACTATTAGGTAACTTAGGAATTCAGCCCACAGTTAATCCATTATTAGCTTTAAATTCAGCTATGGCTACACCTCAGTTACCAACAACTGAGTTTAAGACGAAAAGTACAACTTATGTGACTACAGTTACCCACTCCACGTCAACAGTATTGCCAATAACTTTTAGAGGAAAAGTCATATCTACAACAGTGATTGACAGTTCTACAAATGTTATTACGGCAACTGAATATATTACTGAAACAATAGTTACTACTCCTACGATCCAACAATCCAATAATCAACTAAATACATTATTATTGCCTGCTTTACTTCAAGCTCAATTACTAGGACAAGTCACTACAGCAAATTCTTTAATTGGTAGTATTGATTCTACACAAGAAGAACTTCTTCAAGAGTTAATTGAACCAACCCCAAAGTATGAAGATTCCTCATCAAAAGATGAAACTAAACCATCAAAAAAAAAAATAGTTACCAAAAAACCACCAGACCCTGCAATACAACCTGCGGAAGCAAGTGTTGTGACATTATATGTATCGGGTAAAAGACCAGGAGAATTTAGTACTGTTTTATCAACTGTAAATTATGATGAAACCGCAACCGTTCGAAAACGTGAAGTAGAACCTTCATCAGTAATGGATTTAATGGCTACTGAATATGATGATATCCTTTTATCATCTACTGACGATGAACAAATTCAAAGATATAACGAAGAAGAAACTCAAAGCTTAGAAAGTATATTAGGTGATGTGAGTAAAAATGTAAAAATTGAAAACCGTGCTACAAAAGTCAATGTAGTACTTGTTAAGCCATCTTCTCAGCAAAATCAAGAAACTACCGGTCATTTTTTATTGAAAGGCTCCGCTGATACTCCAGTTCAGCGGGAAGTCGTAAAATCCAAAATCTGGAGTTCACAAAATCGAACAAAAAGAAACACGCCTAATTTTCTGCCCACCAAGGACGTATTTCTGTTTGATTTTCCAAAAAAACCGAAAAAAAACTTAACCCAAAGCATTTTGTATAATGTTGGTGATAGGGAAAATTCTTCTTTTACTTTATCCAAAATTCCACAAGACTATAATAGTGACGCCAAAGGTAAGATGTTATTCTATAATAATCCTTGACATGAATTTTGATTTAATACTTAATTTTTCTTATTACAGTAGATGAGCAAAGGGCATTCGACGAAAGGCGTTTTAATTTTGCTACAAAAAAGATGAGTAATGGTGTCGAAGTAATCGTTGCTGGAGATAAAAGTACATATCCCGGGCAAGCTAATGTACTAAGGGTATTACCTACATCACAAGCTAAGCCCATAACACTTGCTCCAAGCACGTTAACTGATCACATGCTTATGATGCTACCCCACCCTATCAAACAAGTTTGTTTCCTAAAAATATTGCTTTAAGTTAGTGCGATGTTTTATTTCATTAAGTAAATTTTATTCTAGAGCATGAATAATCAATTTGTTACCAAAACATATCTTACTACATATACATATTTGACTACATTTCTGGACGGAGAAGCTACTGTAGTTTCCAGTCGAGAAAAGGTGGTATCTAACGTTGTAACCGATGAAGTGAATAAAATAACTCCTACTTCAACTCTAAGTCAAGTTACATTAACAGCCAGTCCGAGTTTAGAAACAGGCATCTATCACACAACATATACATATTTAAACACTATTGTTGACGGTGATATCCCACTAGTGATGACAAGTCGAAAAACTGTGGCTAACACAGTTACAGCTCCTCATGAGTTTCTCACTCCATTACAACCATCTGAACCTGCCTATCATAACACTAACACCTACCTAAACACAGGTAAGAAAAGTTAAAATATATTTCCATGGACTTGATGATAATAATAATATTTTATTTATTTTTAGTTTCGTTCACTAAAACTTTGAGCGATGGGCCTGATTATACAGTCGTAAGTACAGAAGATATATTAACACAAGTGATAATAACCCAAACAGATAATACGCCAACAATGGATACGTCCAAATTAAAAGAAGAAAGTACAACAACGGATGTAACTAAAACGTATTATGTTACTTATACATATTTTAACACAATTCAAGATGGAGATCACACTATCGTAAAATCGGATATTTCCGTATCATCTGATATAGTTACAGAAAAGTATCTAATACCAACTAAAATTGATGAAATACAGCCTTCGTCTACTATTGATAAATTACCATTTCATTTGTATGCGACTAAAACCTATCTTACAACATTTACTTATTTTACAACGTTATTGAAAGATAATGACGGTAAAAATCCATCAGTTACACAAGTTAAATCTAGAACTAAAATTGTTCAGAATATAGTAACTGAATCATTAAACACTTCAATATTTAATGCAAATTATTTATCTTCAATAAGTTCTTCCGTACAAAATGAAAAAATACCTATAACTGCCACTGCCACTTTAGACAATGGTCAACGAATAGAATTCACGGCTATGAATGATTTATTACCAACTGAACAAAGTGAAATAAACCCAACTCATACTATTCAAACTCAAGAAACTCAAAAACCAATTATTAATGAAAACACATATAAGCCAATTGAAAAACTAAAAGAAACAATTAAACCATCAAGTGTTAGTAAAGTTTCGCAAAAGACTGAAATTCAAAAGCCACCAAAAAAAAACACTCCACCAAAGTCAGAACAAAAAATTCCCATAAATCCAATACCTGTTAAGCCAGATAATTCTAATGTTGGAGGACTTATTGATTTTGGAACTATAGGAAGTAGCTTAACAGCTCTTAAGCCAGTTATCAGCGCTGTTGCTGGTATTATTCAAAATAATTTGAAAAATGACCAAAAAACTAAGAATGTTCACGTACTACAAAAATCAACGCCAAAACCTGTGAAACAAGAAACAACAAGCCGGGCTCCAATATACATTCCAGTAGGTGGATTAGCAGATTCCGATGGATCAGAAAGTCAACAATATCCAGACACTGATCAGAGACACCCACATGTAGGACCAGCAAGACCACCTGTAGAGGCGTCTTTATTATCAGGAGGAATTCCTATTAGTCCTGGTGAAGTAATTACGACAAATAGCGATGTAATTATTGGTAAACCTTCAGTTTTAGGTCCAAGACCACCAATGGAAAATTTCAAAAAAGAAGAAATACCTTTTGGTATGAGACCACCACCTCCTCCTCTACAGTTTAAAGATAAAATTTCAGTTCCTAATAATATTGCTAGAGAGCATATAAAACATTCCTTACCCCACACTGATAGAAAAAATACTCAACCTATTCGATATCATGAAAACAGAGTACAAGCTCAATATCAGCTAACTAATGCACCAATTAAATCAGAAGTCAATATTATACCACTAAGGAAGCCAGATCCTTGGCCAACAAAGTTCGTAACTGATGTTCAACCATTGGTCTTGACAAACCCAGATATTCAACCTCAAGTTAATTATGGAAACCAACATTTAATTACATCAAATCAGCCATCCTTTTTAGAGCAATCTGCTGTTGATCCATTATTAGTAAATATACAACCATCTCAGGTTGCTCAGGTTGTGATTCCACATGGTAGCCAAACTGCATTAATATACAGTGATCAACCAGCAGTTGGGCATGGTCCGAAAGGAGAAATTTTTAATGACCCACAGCCATACCCTGAAGATCATGTAAATCCAGGTTTCGTAGGATTAGAAATTTATGGTACATTAAATCCAACGAATAACGTTGCATCAAAAATACCAGCAAATGCAATGCACTTTGATATCCCCGTTTCTCCAGCTGGTATTACTGTTGGTGATTCAGAATCACATCATGTAGTTTTATATGATAACGAAACAGGAGAAGTTAAAACAAGACCCGTTCATGTTTTAAAACCACAAAACCCAAGCAATCAATATCTAACACCCCCTACAATTTCACAAGTTAACTCATTTGTAAGGCGACCCGATGCTGAATTGTCAGTTGAAGATGATTTATTACAATTTGAAGATGGTGAAGTAACTCAAGAATCTAAAAAAACGCCTTTAAGGCCCGGCGAATTACCATTTGGAGTACATAGCAGTGAGTCAGATGAAGATAGAACTCCAATTATTAATGGAAAACCTATAGTCGGTAATTTTAAAGGTGAAGAACAAACATTATCGATTGGACAACCTATAAATAACAAAGAACCAACAGAATTGAAACCGGGAAATTTTGTTGTGCCTAATGAAAAACGTCCAGATTTACAGTATAACATTCAACATTCTCACGAACAAATTACGAATAATACAATGAAACAAAATAAACATGTAATTAATCTTCCTCCAAGAGATGATATTCAACAAGCGATGAATATGGATGAAAAATTACCACCTTTACCAGCAATTAAACACGATAATAATGATTTGGACAGCCAAGGAAGTACACCACAACCATCTATAGTGAAACCAAATCGTGATAATGATGTTTTAGGCTTATCCCCTCCTCCAGTTATTACACAATCATTAAAATATGATAATGTTACACAAAGGCCTCAAGCATCTAGAAGACCTTATCGTCCTAAACCAAAACCTTCAACCGCTCCTCCATACCAATTTGAAAAACCTCTCAACAGAAGACCATCAATTCCACATAATAATCAAGAAGAAATGATTATAAAACCATTGTCAACTACTGCAAAAATTGAACCTGTTAAAAAATGGGAGGTTTCGTTAAATCCGAGACCTGAATACAGACCAACATATAAAGAAGAAAAACCTGAAATAATAAAAGCAGAAAGTAAAGTTTTCAGCCAAGGTTCAAGTATAAAATCACATTTACAAGAAAAAACCAGAGAAAATACGGTTATTTTTAGTGATCCTGTAACAAATGTAATACCTACCATTGTCACTCAAGATACAACTAAATGGTATGAATATAGCCCTATTTCAAGTACAGAGAGTAAAATAGAAACAGTTCAATCCACAACAGAAACTCCCGCACTGACTTCAATTACTATTGGAACTATAAAATCGCATACAACACCGATTAAACCAACAAGTAAGACGACTGACTATCATAGTGTTATAAGTGTTATTGTCAAAAATGAAGAAAAGCCAGAAGATAAATCTAATGAAAATATAATTGAAAATCCTACAACGCCCAAACAAAAATCACAAATGAGACCACAAGTTACAATCTTACAACTTCCAGAAAGACCATCATTCATGGACGAATTCCACAAGCAATTACATCAAGGCTCCTCACTTCCAACTAGATTTGTCACTCATACGCAAACATTGTCAGTAACTATAACAGAAACAACAGTTTTACAAAGTGATGGTTTCGAACCTTCTACTCATACACTTGTTCTCACTAAAACCCAAACATCAACATTAGTAGACACAGTAACCGAATTTCATACATTGGTGAAACCCACGCAAGTCCTGTCTACAATTACAACTACTGTTCCAGCACCAATACGTTCTGACCCTGTTCTTCAAGCACCAGTAGTGGAAGGAACAAAAACCAAAACAATAAATATACCCCCAGATGAAAATGAGACATTATTAGTAGTTATGACAGATAAAAAAGGAGGAAACAATGGAATACCACCAGAAATACAAGTTCCTGATGAAACAAATGAAATAGGACCGAGTGATGTATTACTAAGTGGAATTTTAACTCATTCATCAGACACTGAATGTCGACCTGAATGCAAAGCGTCTAAAAATGAAATCTGTCAAAGAGTAGAAAATATAATGCGATGCGTGTGTAGACCAGGTTTTGCAAGAATGTTTATGGACAGACCTTGTAAACGTAAGTAATTTGTTTTAAGATAAAATTATTTGCTTTGATTATAATATTTTCCATATTTATAAAATATTACCTATGATATGTGTTTCAGCTACTTATACATATACAATGAAGTTAGTATTGGACAAATTCCGTAAAGATCCCATTAAATATTCTTCACAATTAGATGATCCTAGTTCAAATCAATATCAAAAACTGACAGAAGCTACTAAAGAAGGATTAAATCGTATGTCAATGCAGTCAGATCTAAGAGATATTTATCACGGTGTAATAGTTGGAGGTTTTGAACCGGATGGAAAAAGTGATAAAGCAGTCGTTTCATATATAATACAAGTAATATTTTATTTATAATAATATAACTTTTTTATTTATTAGTTATTTTTTAAATTGTTAAAATATTTGAATGTTTAAGTTATCTGAAAATGCAGAAGACATTAAATTGTGGGAAGCAACAAAAAAATCACTCAGGGCCACAAACTATAGTTTAGGAGGAACTGACATATTTGTTGCACGAGACCAGTTACAACAATTATCAGCAGAGGGTAAAAAATTATAAAATTTTTTTATTAATTTCATAACAAAAGCTTATACTATTTTATGTTTAGACTTTAATGAATGTAGTGATTCAAAATTCCACGACTGTTCAGATAATGCAAAATGTTTTAATTTACATGGAACTTATACTTGTAGCTGCAAAGATGGATTTTCTGACCTTTCACATAATACCCAATTTCCAGGCAGAGTTTGTTCTTGTAAGTTATTTTTATACTTTTTAATAAACGCATTGAACGTAAACTATTTTTTAATTTGTTTATAGCTGAACTCATTGGATGCGACTTATGTAATTATCATGGAACATGTTATTTAAGCAATCAAGATGAAACGATTTGCGAATGTTTCCAGTGGTATGCTGGTAAACACTGTCAGTTTAACTTAAAAGGTAAATTGTTTAATCATCTAACCAATTTTTTTTATTAGTTAATAATATTGTACAATATCATGATATTTTCAGTTTTATTATTGGGACTAATTGCCATTGGAGTGATGTTATTATCGCTTCTAATTGCATGTCTGTTAATGGCTTGTTGTAAAAAACAATCCAGAGAGTCTGTTATGGGTCTATATCAACCGCAGCGTCCAGTAATAGGATTTAGACGTTATAGGAATATGATAGCCACGACAAGAGGTGACAAAAGAGCAATGATCAGTGTCGATACAGGTAGTGAAACAAGTGTTGACCATACACCTCCTCCATATGTCAAACAAGTAAGTGTTATATATATTAATACAAAACCCATTATATTATCATCATGACTATATGAATAGGTTGTAAACATGCAGAGACAAACTCACGCACACGTCCATTCCCAAATGAAAACTCCATCTCCATCTAGTCACGGGGGCAGCACCATGCGAAGTGGATTAGAACAACGAGATAGAAGTCTTACTGTAATGATTCCAAGAGCCAAATACCGGCCAGCTCATCAACAAGCGCCACCATCCATATTGACTATGTCAACTTTTGGACCGGAACAAAAAGCCATGTCATATAATATGGAATCCCGTCAAACTCCGACAAAAGTAACCAGATACAGATTTTCAATTATTTAATGTTCGAAATACGACTATAATGTATGCATATTCTACGTTATACAGGGATCAAGAAGTAGTAGCAGAAAACCTAGTGATTCAACGCAGAGATCTGTAGAAATTCAACCACCTCAACGTAAAAAACATGCTGCTCCAAAAAAACCGTCCACAGGTAATAATAGTATTAGCTAAATTTGAAAAATAAACATATTATTGACAAATATTATTCATTACACTATTATAGGTGCACTAGTGTCTGCTGGATTCGAGGTTTCAGCTACAGTTATAAAAACTAAAGAGCTGGACGAAGCATATGTATGTCGTGATGACAACAAACCCGATTTTAATACTGGTAGAACAACAGCCGCCAGGTATTTGAACTTTTAAAAATATTTACATAATGAATATTTATGATTATTTTCTTAATAATGAATAACAATATTGTTAATTAAACAGTTAATCACAAATTCAATATTTTTCAGAACTGTATCTGTTGCAAGATCGTTTGATGAGACAACAATACAGCCACCAACTAGATGCTATCACCCAGAGAGCCATTATGAATCTAAATCACAGTATTCACATAAAACGAATGACGTAAGAAATATAACCATGCTATTCGTACATAATACATTTTATATTTATAGTGGAGTCACATAATATTATATGCCTTGAATCTCAACATTCAGCAAATTGAAACCTACCCAATATCAGATTAAATTTGTAGTAAAATAATAAACTATTTTCAAAAAAATTTGAAATTACAAACAAAATTGCATAACATTTAAACTAATTTGTAAAAAGTAAATAGGTATTAAATATCTATTGAATGGATCGATGGAAGTATGAACAAATAGCGGTTAGGTATATGTCAACAAATTATTGAAATCAAACTCCTTTACATGCAGTGGGTACGAAAAAAAAAATTATCATCCGTCACGACACTATAAATTATAATATGGTTTCTATGGTAATAAATAACAAATAAAATAATTTCGATTGAAAATTTTATTTTTTATTTTCCATTATAAACCTAATACCTATTTGATCGTGATGCTGACTGTGATAACTATAATTTTTGTTTTTTCATATCCTCTGTTAAAAAGTTTAACTTCGTCCGAGTGTAGATACCTACTTGCAATAGGTACACACTTTTTTCTTCAATAAATTTCACCAATATTAATAATATATATTTATTAATATAACACAGGGGGAGGGATGTCCCCTTCACGAAAATATAGATTTCACTAATTGATTACCGTGGTACGGCATACTATATAATATTATATAATTAATTTAAAATATTAGCATACTATAATGAATAGGTGGGTATGGTGGTGATACTAAGGGTGGAAGATTAGATGTAGAAACATGTAGGTACAAAAAACAACAAACATTACACTGTCTTAGTAAAATTGTAAAACTACGATTTTCATTTTTGCAGTATCGGTCAGGCCAGTCGGCTAAATATAAAATTATGTTATAATACAGTACCAATTAACTTATTTAAAATTTTTATTTTTTAGGAGGGTCATACGATGGTTGAACGAGATTTAGGCTCCACATATCTAATGCCTCAGTCGAAACTTTACAAGCCAGACAATAGAGTAATTAAAGAGAAAACCATTAAACCTTTTTTTATGGTTTTAAAATTATTGTATTATTGCAGGGTAGTGACACATCGAATTTCGACTCCCTATGACGGAATTGGTCTATAATTACCCACTCATGCCATATATAATATTATTAACAGTGATGTGAGTATTCCATGAAAAAAGAATACGTTTCAATTTCGAAGGGTTGATAATCTCAAGAATTTGTTAAACGCTAATTTTATACACACAGAAATATCATATATTATTATACATAAAAAAATAATATTAAAAATAAATGTTTCGGATAATCATCTTATGTTATACCTATATGTTGTACAGCTTCCAAAACTCTGTACTTTTAATTTATTACTGTATAATGATATTTTATTATAATGTCCTAAAACAATATTAATATTAGTCTATAATATATTATGTTATTCTATATTATTATAATATACATGATACACAATGCCATATAAATAGGTAATTTTGTTATTAGCTTAATTGTATATTATTATTAATTTTTGTATACTTAAAAATATTGATACTGAAATCCATTTGTTATGAGATATTCTCTTTTCTTGTGATTACCTCATTAAGGATCAATCATAATGAAACGACAATACCTCTTTTTATATTTTTATTTAATATGTTTTGATGTCTTTATAGCAAAGTAATGATTAATGATGTTTCGTTGAATTGATGACATAGTTTTTAAATTGTAGTTAAAATTAGTTATTAAGGATACCAAGCCTTATTTGTGCCAAAAAAAAATGTCATCTTTCGAAATTACATTAACAGAGAATTTGTGTACTTACATGTGTGTTTCTTTTTATTTACCCATTGTCAATACCTATACATTTTTCAACAATTAAAAGTGTATTATTTTACTAGGTATAGTTTATTTAGGTTTGTTAATATTTAATATTTTAACATAGGTACTATATAATCTAACGGTAGGTAATCTACAATAATACTTCATGTTTATATATATTATTCAAAAATTCATAATCACCGAATCATCACAATTTTATTTTACAAAGATTAACTTGGGTGTTATAAATTAACGTAGGTACACATAATTTATAATAGGTAATATGCAAGTAGAAAAAATTTCAAACAGTGCCAAAAGTCGTCGTTGAAACGTTTAAATAAATATACTCTATCTGGTGGGACATTGAAAATGCTCATGCGGGTTTTCTGCTCACCTTACCATATTGGAACATATCTCGATGACAGAGTGTCACGTGAGGATGCACAGAATCGGCGTGTTCTCTCGATGGAAAAAGTAGGTAGGTATAATATAGCCCTCCTATACAGTATGGGTGAGTGTAGGTACCATAATATGATGTGTGTTTTACATTAACTTCAGTTTCGTAATCCTCTGAAAACGGTAAAGCGTTTCGTCTTACCCAAGCTTAAAAATAGTATGGTTGTCCTACGAATCTTGAAAAGTGTCTACCGAAATGAATCGCTATAATCAACTAAAAATGTCCGCACTAGTGTTAATATTATGTTGTAGTGCCTATAAATACTCTTCAAATATAAATTGTAGTTTGGTGATAGCATAGAGTGATAATCACACTGGCATATAAGCACTATAGTGTGACAATCATAGGCGTGCGCAGGACATTTTTGCTGAGGGTGCACAGTAAAAACAGATTGAAAATTTCAGCATGTTACCTAGCCACATAACAAGTAGGACCAGGATTAATAAAAAAAAAAAAAATTAATAATAATTTTAATAATTTTATTCCTCTTAAAAGTCATGTTAGTTATGTTAATAATAATTTTATAAGACGACGATCATACATCATGGAAAGCAAAATGCACGGTCAAGTTTGGGACTATATTCCAACAAATCAATATTTAAATACCAGGACTTATTAAAACTTCTCAAAGTTTTTCCAAACTTAGATCTAGGATAAACTTCTAATATAGGACAGAAGGGTCCTTTCATTATTCTTTCTTTTTTTTTTCAAGCTGATACTTGGGCAATGCATTTGCTGGATCACCTGGGTCACATATTTTATCTATAATAGTAGGTAGGTACATAAGAATAAAAATCACTCAAATCTAATAAAATAATATTTGATAATACTTACTTGAAGTCAAAGAATAAATTTCACTGTCAATAGTGTCATTAATAGAACAGGAAGGCAAATTTTTTTCATTTACATCTAAAATGAAAAAATTACAAAAATAATACAATCATTTTTAGCTATAATAAATACTTTTTTTTTTTTAAATTGTATCAAGTAACATTGATATTTTATTTGCAGCATTTAAGGCATTAAAAAATATGGTTATAACATTTTATTTATTAAGATAAAATAATTATTTTTAGTACGAATACATAAAAAGAAAGTAAGTAGGTATTTTAATTTCAAATTTAAATTTTTAACCCTGATGTAAGTTCAAACAAAATAATTTAGAAACAAATTTAGTGTTATTCATTTCCTGAACGTTTATTTGTATACATAATCTAAATAAATATTTAATAATAAGTGAACAATTTTA
Source organism: Macrosiphum rosae (assembly GCA_016617965.1). Taxonomy (NCBI): domain Eukaryota; kingdom Metazoa; phylum Arthropoda; class Insecta; order Hemiptera; family Aphididae; genus Macrosiphum; species Macrosiphum rosae. Next base: position 40,271 of record WHPZ01586342.1, read on the forward strand.
TGAAAATAAAAATAAAAACCAAAATTTACTTTTATATATAGGTACACATCTAATAAAGTAATATTTGATAATACTTACCTGAAGTCAAAAAATAATTTTCAGTGTCATTAGTGTCATTAATAGAACTGTAAGACAGATTTTAGATTCTGAGTGGAACGATGAATGTGTTGATTTTACAATGATGACATGTGTGTTTTTTTTTATTTTTGTGTCTGTCATCACCCTTTAGGACAGTAAAAGTGCTTGGATTTTCAGTATCTTATCTAATATGAAAGTGAATCTTGTTGGTTCTTTGGGGGGTCAAAATTTAAAATTCCCAGTAATTTTCAAAAGCACCAAGAAAAAAAAAGAAAAATTAAGGAAAAATGGGAATTTTTACTCAAAATTGAATTTGGTTTTTGGTGTAACTTTAAAACAAATGATCGTAGATACATGAAATTTTCACTGGTTGTTTATATTTGCATTTTATATACACGATAACATATTCAAAATATTTTGATTTATTTTGAACTGTTTTGGGACATTTTCATTTTCCATTTTTTCTTAAATTTTTTTTTCTAAAAATATCAATACAATTTTATTTGTTGGTTAATAAAGTTTGAAAATTTAATAGAAGGTTCCTAGTATATTGTATCAAAGGCAGATGAAATATATTAAAAATCCTTAGTAACAGTTTTTTTTTACAAGCATTTAAAGTTTAAAAATTGACAAAATATGGAAAAATCACGAAAATTAGCAAATTATTTGGAGTTAAGAATT
>WHPZ01586343.1:0-24037 GCA_016617965.1 Macrosiphum rosae
TTTTACTCTTTGTACTTTATACTACTGTTTCATTTCCTTTAATATTTTAGTACCTACTCGAGATTCTTAAAAAAAAAAACTTTAACTTAAACTGTTAATAATGCAAAGGGAATTGATTAAAATGCTAAAAACTTTAAATCGATGAATTTAAATGTAGCAAACAAATATAAATTATTCTGTTTTGAATACAATTGTGCAATAAATTTTCTCATTAGGATTAAGTATACAAAATAATGCAACATTTTCCTTAATTACTATAGACTTTAGGTACAATAGGTACCTAAATAATATATTTACTAGGATAATTTATCATTATTTACTCTCAAATTAAAAAATATACTTAATAGGTATAAATAAAATATTATAATTATCAAAACACAATTTTTAAAGTTGGAAATTGTATTTTAAAAATTTAACTAAATCTAATCTGTTTTTAACTGTCGTTTATATAAGATAAAGTTAATTTTTTACCAACTTTCAAGGTATTATAAATACATAATATTTACTTAGTCGAAAGTGTTTTTCTTTGACGTTGTTTTTAATGAGAATATTAAATTATTAAATGTATATTATATAGTATATTATAAGTATACCTATTAGCTCAATAAAAATCAAATTATATATGTATTTACATTTTCAGTTATTGCCCTGTGGTGATTTTGGTATGTTTATTTCAGTTTATCTTAAAAATATTTGTTGTATTAAACATAATGCTTAAACAATGTATAACAATAATGATTGTTATTTTAAATATATTTTAAGACTGAAATACTAAAAAAAATCAATTATTGTAATAAATTACTGCATTTTGTGATACCTATTATTTTAAACTTATCTGTGTCTTCGCATCTTAAAATCGATTAATATTATTTAAAATGTATATGCATCTCATCGAATTATATTTTATAAAAATAATTATGAATTTAGAAAACATTTTAATAATTTGAAAGTTATATTTTTATAAAACGTTCCTAGGTATGTATTTTTCTATGAAATCGTTTTTAGTTTTAAAATATCCATTAACATCAATTCAAATTAAAAAAAATTAGTTATATTTCTATCAACTATTGAAAAATTTAAAAACTAAACATTTTGCTTAAAAACATTATATTGTAGGTAGTTATAATCATGTGTTGTTTTTCAGGTATACATAATACGTAGGTAAAGTAGGTACCCAACTATCTAAAATGATAATTATCAATTAGCAACAATCACGAAACAGAACTGAACGTTTTGACCTTTCAAGTAGATTTGTGTTTCAATGACATAAATTAAATTAAATATAGAAAAATACCGTTTGATTATTTAAGAACCAACTAATGTTGACAGCTGGATAGCTTTCGCCTGCAATACAACTGACGTTAATTAGATCACCCGCTGAGTACTTCATTCTGTTTGACTGCAACGTCGGAGGGGACGACGGTTCATCTGAAATAGTATAATTATGGAGTAAACATTAGTATACACTATACAGCATACATATTACAATGTGTACCCAAATTTTGTTTCAATAAAATATATTCATTATTTGTGAGTACATATTATTATTGTACATTATTCATTAGTCTTATAATAATAATATAATAACAGGATGATGTGTTATACACAAATATGGGCTAATACCGCACAAAATGCATAAACCAATACAGCACAGATTTATAAAAATATATAGCCTTATTCAAATCATCTTATCTCCATATTTTCCTAACCCATAAAGTTCTTAGTTAATAATAATTAACAATTCGGAAACTATTCATTCGAATTTTGATTCAGATGTGTGATTAAAATTTTCAAAAAAATTATCTGCTGAATTATTTAAATAAAAATATGGAGATTTTCATTTGAAAATCAGAAGTTTTTATCTACATGACACTTATTAAATGGCTAAAAAAAAATTAATGTCAAGTACTTACCTACCTATTCAAAAATATGGTCTTTGAGTGTATTTAAAAATTTAAAAAATCAAATTTTGAATAACTGTATTAAAGAAAAAAAAGGTGTGGGCATGTTCAATATTTCCCCACTATTCTTATTTCTTATAGAATAAAACTTTGTGAAATAGATTTTATCATTTTTGTATGAGATGTCCGTAAATATAACTGTTTGAAATATTTGTCTGGACATTTTGATATTGTGATAAATAATAAATGCTTAACTTTCGACACATAATATAAATTAGCCAATAAAGTTATATTTATTTGTTGTATCAAGAAAAGTGGTGAGAGTTATTTTTCCCTTGTGTATTTTTATTGCATAACTCCGCTTCTATAAACTTCAATAGACTATTAACCAAAAATCAAACGATAAAACATAAACGTTTTCTGAAAAATATTTTGTATTTTACCACATAATACAATATTGATGGTTGGATGTCATGGTAAAATAAAATATAGTTTAACTTAAGTACAAATAAAATAAATACTTAGAAATTTGAAAAAAAATTACCCAGGTAAGAATTATGTAAGAATTTTAAGTGTAATCAGAGTAATCAATAACAGTAGGTACTAATAGTAATTTTTTCAAATTAATAATAGATATTATGTATATTTTATAAATTATCAAAACTATTTTTAAAGAATATATTATATTTTACTTAAAAAAATTCCGTACGAATATAAACGAAAATAAAATAATATATAAATACTTTCATGTAGCGCACCCAATAATATAGGCTTATAAACTGGTGCTGGGGGAGTTGCAGTTCTTTATCAACAAACAATTTTGTCGATTGCAACTTGTTAAAATTGTGTTACTTAAAATTATGAAAATAAAACTAAAAAAATGTATGATAATAATAGTAAAATACCATCGTACATTTTAATAAAGTTATATGTTTTTTGTCTTTCCTCAACAACACGACGAGTATAATACTTGCAGAGTAATAAGTTTAATTATTATTTATTATTATTCAATATTTTAACATTATTGGAAAAAGCCCATGAACCACAACATTTTGAAATTATTAATGCAACGTTGCATGATAGGATCTATTTCCCCTGTTTTTGGGGGAGACGCTAGAAAAATGATTCAATCCATTAACCGATTTAGTCCGGCTTTTTGCAGCTTATCTCAATACGTTTCATTAATCATGTCACTGCAATGTTTAACTGACCCAGTTATTTTTTATTTCCAGAAAATAAAAGTTGTACGAAATTACACCGAACACGTCGTCATGCACAAGTTTAAATACCACGAAGGCTAAAAAACATTTAGTATGCGTTTCTCGAAGCGAATATTCGACGTATTATGCTATAGATTTTTATGATACCCTAGGAAACTTGACGGGCACTTACAAAAGGGACGAAACATTTTCATGCATACACAAGCGATGCGCAGCAAGTCTGAATTTCTTTGACAGTAATGCGTTCCCAAATGTACATCTGAGAGTGTTCAGATGGTTTTTTTTTCACCAAAACTTATATTTTTGAATTAATATTCATACATTATTCATAATACCAAAAATATACACAGTTCTTTGGTCCATTAAAATAGCGAGAAATCGCTCAGATCAAGTTGGTTATTCTACGCGAATAATGTTAAATGTAACTGGCAATCGATCGCTAATTTCCTTTCATATTCATGGTGCAGGCATTGGTTTTCTAGCACGAATTAAAACCGTTTGAAAATTTAATAAATTAATCAGAATGACATTACACGAAAATGCAATTGTTTAGGTAGGCATGCACATCTATCTAAGACTTGTAAATCGATTATATTTCGTTTTTATAGTAAAGGTACTACACGTTACACGTTTACACCTACCTACATTTAAAAATCAGTCGTCTAAAACATAATGTTACCAATAAGTAGGTATCATGATATATTTTATATTCTAGTCAAGTCATGATATCTGCGTCGACAGAGAAATGTCACAATTTTAAGTTAAAATGACAACATGAAACTAATATTACGTAGTTTCTATAGATCACTCATCCTCCATCAGATAGTCCATACATCTTTTGAACCAGTAATGTTTTGTAAAGTTATTCCATTATAAATTAATTATTCGTTTTTGTATAGGTACAATTAAATAATAACTAATATGTATTAAGTTACATTATTATTAGGTATAAAGCTGTAAAGGTAGTAGGGCGTACCATATACCTATATATTATATAATAAAAATAGTTTAATTATTAAAATTAATTCTCTTCAAATTGTTTTAAAACAATATTTAATATAGCATTAATCATTACTTAATAATGTTTATTTTTTACAGTTTTGTTATAATATATTTACTATTAAAATTATCTGCATTTTATACTACCTACCTGGGAATGATGATACCCTCGTAGTTTTCTCGACCTGTTCTTATTGGAAAAAGTACTAGGACAAATATATGATAGGGCTTGATATAAGAATATTATTATGCCTTTGGTTAGACTTGTATATTAGGATATAGTTGGAGGCGTTTCAATGAAAATCGTAACGAACCATTTTCGTTGAAATAATTTCAGTAGTTTTTCGCCAAAGTTTGTTGAAAACTTTTTCATATGGTTTCACTTAGAATTTTTTTTATTGTGTTTCTGATTGGATTAATCTTAAACAACTTTGGGGCTTGGTTAAATTCGTTCGTTTTGATTTTTTGAGAACACGTCTTAAACCGTATGTCTCTATATGCGATCTATCAGTCTAGCAGCCGGTTGTGATGTGTTGACACTTGGATGTCCGACGTGGATTAGGACTTAAAACAATAATAATAATAATTGTAAATGTAAACGATCCTACCGACCGATTCCGAAGGGACGGGCGGGGACAATAGAGAAATTTCGCCACCGCCACCATTTTCAACATTATTACTATTATTATTATTATTATTATTATTACCCAGTTGGAAACGGGAGTGTAAAGTGATGGCGGCAACAGTAGTAGTAAATACGTATGCACATTATACTATATTCGCAATATACATGTATATAACACATATAACAATGGTATCATCCCGGTTTTGTGCTTTAAAATAATATGCTCAAACGCTATTCATGATGTATACCTATATATATATATACGTATATATATACATATATTACACGCACATATACATTTATATGTGTAGTATATTCACATATATACACACATATTATATACAATATAATATACATATAATATTATGGAACGGTGTGTAGTCGTCGAACAACGATGTAATAATTAAACATTTTGCAGAACTGCAGAAGTGTGCGTATTAATAACTTTGGAATTTCCTTTCACGTTGTAATATGGTTTTGCGATAGTAATAGAATATAATATTAATAATAATAATAATAATAATATGATGAGGATTATTATTATTATTGTTGCTGTCTTGGCGGGTTTCAGGGGACAGGGTGCTGGGTGCAGTATAATTGGTGTTTGTAGTTTATGCACTTTTTAAACAATAATAATACGATATCAGGTACTGTACCTAACCAGAGATACATATTAATTCGCTTACGTTTTTAGAATACCTATTGATTTAACCGTTTAGTTCATGAGCGTAGAGAGGATTAGAGGAATATATTGGATTTATTTAAAGAACTGATTTTTTTTTTAATGTGGTTTCAGGTTTGTCATCTCTTTTTGGAGTAAATGGTTTGCTATTGTTTTCAACTTTAGAGGTTTTTGTTTCTGGTATTAAATTCAATCTAGTGGGTACTTAGTAGGAAAATCAGGGGAGGGGGGGATTAAAAGTACGAAAATCCTAATAAATACTTTCAGAAAATCAACAAAAAACAGTAGGAAAACGGGAATATTTAAGTAGCACCAGTTTTCAACTGCAGTAGGTACCTACCGATTTTTGTTTTTTGTCGTAACTCAGAAAGGAATAACCGTAAAATTGATATTTTCACCAAATATATTTTATATCCTCTAAATATTTGCTGACCCACTCGTCTTACGTATTTGTTCAGAATTGTTTTACGTATAATTGATTTATGATTTATCTTTAAATTATAATTACAATTAATTTGTACACTCAAAATCTATAACTAATACGCAGCAAAAGAGAGTTCCCTGTTTCTTTTTTGCATTAAAAAAAAATTGTTCTACTTACTAGTGACGTATGTGAGTTTGGTCTTAATACCGGTGTGGAATAGCGGTGCGTCCGCTGAGACTTCGCATTTATAATATCCCGTCAATTCCCTTTGGACGTTCACAATGGTTACTTTGTTCTCGTCAGATTCTTGTACCTAAATACAAAATTACATTTCATTAAATTGGCCAATTTAAACTTTTAAACTGTAATTTGTTTACGTCATATATAATGCATTGTGTCATAGTGTATAGACTTAATGACTACATGGCTGATCAAAATATTAAAATGTTCACCATGTATAACATTTCCAATAATAAATATTAAAATATTATGTATTATATATTTATATGTAGGTATTATTATTATTTAATAAACCAATATGGCAGCTATAGTTTTTTACGTGGTTTTTTGTTACACCTGTTATAGTTTAAAACAGCCAAAATATTTATACAATTTACTTTAAATCTAATAAAATATTAATAGATATAACTAATATTTATAGTTTATACTAAAATGTGAAATATAATATGTAATCGTATATTCGTATAGTCGCATATTATAATATGCACTTTCAAGTTTTCGACACTCTTGAATTTGGAGTCGTAAAATAAGGCGTCGAAAAATGACATAATATCACATATTATATATTAATATATTGATACTCGTAAATACATTTAGTACAATGTTCCACTAAATGCCCACAGCTTTTCCGCTTAATGTGACAGTGTTTTTTAATGACAAAGCATCAGTTTTAGTTAAAAATAGTTGAAACATTGGTTTAGTGTCAATTTAATTATGGTAGTACAGAATACAATTTAAAAAAATAATTATTAGACTTATTTTATTTGGGTATGCTTTTTGTTTTCTATTATAATATAACTTATATATTAAGTCAAAGCCACATTATTTGCATGCTTAAGATTAAAAATATAAAAGTATTATTACTTATTAACTATCATATAATTAATATATACAATATAATTATATATAGTACCTATAGTATAGTTTATACAGTAATCAATATAGGATTAAATGATTAATATTAGGTAGGGGAGACACGGGCAAAGTGAATAATGTCAATAACACTTAAAATATAACAATACGATTATTGTGTACAGTAAGTCAGTGATATGACACTGTAAACATATCAACACGATCGTTAAATACTTATCACCTTTACCATGACGGCGTAAGAGGACATCGCACCTGCAGGTGTTGCAACAGTCTTACAAAGTACTACATACAACATTTGCTTTCAGACGTTCCAATGTGGTGTTAAATAGTTTTAATTTAATTGAGAATTTACCTAATATTATAAACTCTATCTCTAAAAGTATCCAAGAACATGTTTTTTTCTGTCAATTTTTTTTCAATATTTTAATATTAAGGCAAGAGATATTAGCATTTTGTTCAAATTGTAATATTTCACATACTCGTGTCTAGCTTAAAAATATAATATGTCAATAAAATATCAAATAAAAACAGATACTATTCTTACTTTGAGGCTTAAATAGTGATAATAGGCCAATTCACTATAATATTATAACTAACAACATAAAATTGGAACTGCTAAACATAAATGTTCAACGTTGAACGTTTGTAAGACAGCGAGACACTATATTCGGGTGTGGTAGGTAGGTGCCAGGTGGTACTCTCTTAGAAACGACTTAGAAAGTGATAAGAAGATTTAATTAAAACTAGTTGTATACTTATATAAGTAAAATAAATCAAGTTTTAAATCTATTAATTTATTAGTGATAAAAATTATTAACTTGTATACTTGTTATTTAAAATAAATTTATCGGAAAGAGAAATATATTTCTATAAGGAGCTTGATATTTTGCTGTGGCTTAACAAATACAAATTATTTTTTTCAAAAAAAAAAAAAAAAAATCCAGACTAAGTGCAGTATTAATATAATATAATGAATAAAATGAAATATTTAAATATATTAATATTTATGATTTTTTTAAACTTAAATTTGTTCAAATTTATTTTGAATTATTAAGTATTTAGATGGAAAGTTGTTGTATTTATTTGGTTGTTTAACATGATTCACTTTTCCTATTGTCAGAATATTTTTAATTATTTTGTTATAAACTATATTGGTATCTAGTTAAAATAATTATAAATAAAAATGTAATAGTAATAACATGTTAAAATTGTCAATAAAAAAAATGTGTGGTTACAATAAAGTTTATAACCTATATATATATATAATATTCACTTAAATTGTTTTCACTTTGCCTGGTAGGTACACAATTAAAGTAACTAGTGTGTTACATTTTACAAATTTTTATTTAACTATTAAAATATTCTTATTTTATTTCCTAAAGTCAAAGCATGGCATTTTTACAACTCTTTTAAAGTAGGTACCTAAATATGAAAATAAAAGTTATTTGTGTAAAATGTTAGTATCATATTTTGACAACTTAAATTAACTTTTTTCTTTTTGCCCAGGTCTCCTATACTATTGAATAATACCACTACATCTGAACAAAAAAACTTTGTGATTTAATACAAATATTTAGAAAAGACATTTGAAAAAGTTGTTTTTGTACCTATAAGTTTACTGAGTTGAGCTTTAAAATCCATATTTGTGATTTTGTTACGTTTTCTTTGCTCATAATATTTTGATATAGTTTTCGAGGCCAATAATAAATATCATATCAACAATCGTCAATCAATATAATTGCTAGTAATTTCACTTGGTTTTTGGAGAAATAACGAAGTTGTATGTCTTGTGTATGTGCAGACTATCTTATGATCAATTTTGAGTAAAATTTTAGGATATCTAACAAAAAAATTCAAATCTAAAAACAGACAGTTTGGAAATGTAAAATTACGAAATGTCTTGGAACTTTACTACATTAATACAGCCATTACATTTTTTTTTATAACAACACTATTGAAATAAAGTTTTTTATAGGTACTTTTTTTCTAGTTTACGTTGTATAATATTGTACCTAACCTATTACCTATATCTAGCTATTATACTTAAACATTTCGTGTAATATTCAATATTATGAGCTGGAATTTCATAATACTATTTATATAATGTTAATAATATAAAAGTAGGTATAAATGGTTGGATTAAGATAAAAATAAACTGAATTACTGTTACATAATTTATTGAGGTCATTAAACAAATGATTGTATGCATAAAGAACATAGTATTTTTTTTTAAATAATACAAATTAGGTACAACAAAAAAACGTTATCACAATAATCTATACAGTTTCTGAAGGAGTTTTAAATATTTAAATAGGTTAATGGAAAATTTACTTTTACATCTATATGTGCAGAAAAACTAAGTGGTCTACAGCTTTGATTCAACGGATTGCTTCAATAATTCTTTTTTTTTTGTTTACTGAAAGTGCTTATGCAAATTACATGGGAATTCAAACAATGTTATTGCGGCATAGCTACATATCACGTAATAGGGTACATCAGCTGCAGTTCATTTCTAAATAAAGTAAAAAGATTACGAACTTTTCTATTCACTGTTAAAATATTTATATTGGTTTTTAATCGGATATTTAGTGTTTCTATTAAATATTACATAAACATGAGAAACGCGTATTAGTTTTAAAATAAAATAAATATTTTTTAAATGAAAGTTTATCTTAGAGCCAAGAAGTAGATACGAATATATAAAGTAATTTTAAAAATACAACTTACCTATTTACAATTTGGTGTCTAGGTAGTTAACAATTTATTTTGTAATATTATTAGTATCATTTATTTTGTGTTCATATTTTCTTTTAGTACGTCATATTACGTAGGCAAACAGGCCTACTTATTATATAGGTTTTGTCAATTAAATATGTTATGGATTACTTTAAAAAATGTATATCATTATTTATTCTAGGAATAGTGAGTATAATAGGTAATATAACTAATAGATATGTATAGTGTAATAATGTCATAATACATAAATATGATATTATAATATGATTTAAGTAATAAAATCATAAATAAATTAAATATTTACCACGCGATGAATACCAATTTTAGTCATTTTCGTAGTGTCAACATTGCCTAACCTAATTAGTCGTTGTTGTAATCATATAATTATGATAAGACCTATTTACGATATTACAATTTAATAAACATAATACATTAATAAACAATCTCGTTCGATTACTACAATGGCGCGGTCGAAAAGGGATAATGTATGAGTTTTTTTCCACTACAATGGTTACAGTATATAAAAGGATAGTGAACGAATATCAAGAAATGCATCTCACTTTGAAAGTTAAAAATAATCAACGATGATAAACACAACTTCAACCAGACAAAACCAAAATAAGTCAGAAACTAGTTCAACCAATGGTACCAAACTGTAGTCAAAGTGTTCAAGAAAAAGAGCCAAGAATAAGGGAAATGCTTTATACAACTATAGTAAAGATTTTATTCTATACTAAACATTTTTTTATTAATTACTATTGTAAAAATAATTAATAATAAATAATAATAAGATCGCCGGGGAAAGATGTATTGTTATGATAGTGTAATAGATAGTTACGTTCGATTATTACAATAGTCAATATTGTCAATAATGATTACCCAGTCATTATACTGAGAATGATTGATTGAAGGTAAAATTTATTTTAAGGGGTCGTTAAAGTTACATTTGTTTTCTCTGTCTTACAAGTGCGTAACATAGTAAATTTTACCCTCAGAAAAACACGTTTATCTCCCTTTAGTTTAAAAATTAGAGAGAACTGACCTCTTATAAAATTTGAAGGTAAGATTATTATCTAGACAATGTCATAGGCTTTTTATTATATTTTAATTTTAAAGCGAGTTATGAGTATTTTAAGGTGTACAAACCGTTTACAATTTTAAATTACACATAACTCGCTTTAAAATTAAATTTTAATAAAAAGCCTTTGTCATTGTCTAGATAATAATCTTGCCTTCAAATTTTATAAGAGATCAACTCGCTCTAATTTTCAAACTAAAGGGAGATAAACTCGTTTTGCTGAGCATAAAATTTGCTATGTTACGCACTTTTAAGATGGAGACAACAAATGTCACTGTAACGTCCCCTTAATATCTATAAAGTTTTTTTTTTTTGTAAAATTTGAAATTTTTTTGACTATAGGTAGTTTTATTATCATTATATTGTTTTTTAATACTGCATAATAAATTATAATATATAATGATTTAAGAATGATCATCAATAATTGCAATATTTTTTTATTCTTGTACATAAAGCTGGTCACAATAAAAGTTATTACAAATTCACAACAATAACACTTAGGGAGTATTATTAACTGTATTTTTGAATTTAAATTAAACACGAAATGGGTTTTCAGAAACGATACATGAATCAATACAAGTGAAAGGAAAAAACAATCTAATAAAGAGTTCAATCGTCAAAAATCGAATGAAATATAAAACTGGCTCTATTCATCGTACATATAGTCCAACAGAACGGAGCTATATAAAACTTTTACTTGATTCGATATAGAAGTTGTTGAACACTATAGACCATAATCCCTTCCTTTTGTATTTTATTAGATCACATTTATCAATAGTGCCCTCTTTCTCTCTATAATATTTTCCTTTTGTAGTTTTTATCAATGATCATGGCTGAAAACTAGTTGTGAAAACGAATCGTAAATCTCATCACAATACAATATAATATTATTGCCCGTACAATTCGACCGAATTAATAGTATTTATGAATTTTTATCCGTAATTTTTTACAGTGGTCAGTAATATTAACTCTGTGAAGCTTGTGCCTACAAATAAATAAATAATAATATAATACTGTTGCTGAAACAACGGAATATACATTTTTAATTACCTATCGTTCTGTTAAAACTAAAATTAAAAATATGTTGTTATAACCGACGTCCGTCCGGTAGGCACCTACCACAAGCAATTGTATGCCTTTGAATACACCTTTGTATGACGTGATAATGCATGCACGATGCACGAGTATAAAACCTCACGTGTAAATACAATACTGTACATTATTGTTTTCTTTTCTAAATAGGCACCGTACATAAAATATTAAAATAATTAATCACTCGTTATATTTGTTATGCACGTGTGTATACACAAAACAAATGGCACAGAAATTCATATTTGGCATTAGTTCAATAATAAATGTAAAAACCTGGCATTGTAATGTAAGACTATAAAAGTTATTTTAATGAACCGGTACGTGCACAAATATAATTAAAACTAAACCGCAAACTTGCCCTAGGATTATATAAAATCAAAAGTAATGTTCCCATATGTCTAAATGGCGTTATCGATTAATTTATTCCTCTGTAATGTGTGTAACCCACCTATTAATGTAGTCAGAATAAATATTTAATATTGTTTGTTGGAATTCATTATTATGATTAGAATTGACGACGATTAAAAACATGTATTTTGAACCTAATTGCTTAATGAGAAATAAAAAACAAGGGCAATCACCCTGCTGAGTAGTAGAATAATATGTCGAGTGTAGGTATTTCATCGTCGAGTAAGTCACTTTAATGGATGTGATAAGTTTGAACTTAATGATAATTCGTTGCATTTATCCAGGGCTTATTAAGTGGGAACAAATTCCAGGGGGGCACTAACGTCTCCATATATATATGGAGCTATGGAACTATAGTTTTAAGGGTTCCATTTATAATTTTATGTATAATGGCTAATGTATTTCAGTATTTCTAATGTACAAACAGTGATTGTGCACTCATCCCACTTTTAACCCTGAATAATGTTCAAATTTGTAATTTATTTGATGTAAGATTTAAAACACAAATAAAAATATATTTTTAAAGGGAATCCGCGTAGGGTATTGAATGATATTATACTTATATATTATTACTTAGTAATATTTAGACTGACAGGTCTTCTTCAATCAGAATCGTTTTTCGTTTGCAATGATTGCATTGAGTTCAAATTTATCACAATATACATTACATACCTAGTGACTTATACTCAATGAGAACTGACAAGGTACACTCGACAGCTACTGTACATCCACTGTAGTTGAGTTGATTATCGAGACTTACTTTACGTATTAGTTTGTTCCCTGGCTATTAATAGGTATGTACGAGTTGATTCCCCTATTGTTGTAGATCAGTAATATAATAAATGTAGATGATAATATTTTGAATGAACAATTCAAAAACTTCAACCTATCGTTACCTACCCAAGAGATACCATGTGGAGGTTGGCTGACAAATCCCTAAAATCGTCCTTCTTTTTAGTTCCTTCATATTTTGAAAATCATCATGGAACATCATACGGTATTTTTATTTTAAATATTTTGGGTATTCGTCGCCATATGGCTTGTAAAAAAGTAAGTCATAGTAAAAAAAAATTAGTGAATTGCATTTTAGTTTGCACTAGGTAAAAGTGTGAAACACATTGTTTTTAAAACTGATATCTGGTAATGAGATTACTTAACTTTTCTCATAAAAACTTATTTTTCTCGGATTAAAATATCTACCTGTTATTTTCGTTACTGATATACAACAATAAGGGGATCAACTAGAACATAGCCACGGAATAAATTATTCAACGGTATTGGTGCAGGTAAACGCAGGTACCTGGGAATAAACGCAGCCTGTATATCAGAACGACAGAACGGTTACCTAATTTCAACATTTATAATTTCTTATTTCAAAGCAGAACATATTTCGAAGTTTTTTTTATGAATGCGAATATAGAACATGCAAAATTTTAACTAATCAGCTAATTCACTAAATTTATATAATTATTATTTAAGTAATTTACTTAGTAAATTATATAATATATAATATAAAGTTTCTCGATGTACGAAACTACGAAAGTCATTTACTCATTTCTATTTCTCACATAAATAATATAATACACTATAATAGTATTGAAAAAAATATGAGTAAAAAGTAATAAAGAAAAAAATTAAATTTCTGAAAATGATTCAAAAATTCAAAATATATTTAGCTCAAAATCAATTGACATTTTAAACTCTTGAACTTACTATACTGGACTATTTGAATGAAATTATACTAAACCGTTATTCGATTTTCAGTTTAATACGGTATAATAGATACAGTATAGAAGGGGGTTAAAATCATTTATTCTTACTCACATTAACTATAATTCCAGGCATTGGAAAAACACGGGTGGGAGGCGATTCTTTTGGCACGTATCGATAGAATTCTTGATCCCTCAGATACCATTTTATTGAATACAGTGCTGTATTTTCCAAATCGTATGTACAGTTCATTCGCAGTATGGATCCAGATCGTACTGCCACTGGGACGTGGATTTTCAAGTCCCTTAAGCCAACGCATTCTGTAAGTCAATAAAAACAATAATATACTACAATGTACACTTGCAAACAAAAGTTACTATTATCCTCAAAAGTTAAAAGTAATTTAAAATAAATATATTATTATTATTACTTCTATCTTTACGGTACACCTATACGAAACAAAGGTACCTATATGCGCACGGCACTGGGACGGGGAGGTTTGAAAGTACACCCAGGGAGGGGGCCCTTACCTTTGAGTTTCTTTCACTGTAAACGTCTTTGTAGAGCAAAAATGGCGGGGACCGCACAAGAACCAATATAAACCTCACCATTATTGTCACATGCAATTTGCCATATCGTGTGTTTTATATACAATATTGAATATAAATGTATACACATATATAACATAATGAAAATATTTAATATTTCAAAACAATGACACGTGAGTGATGTGATCAGACTTAATTTTACGAGCGAATCCAATCATAGCTTAATTAAATTTGTGCCTATATGTGCTATGTAGTGGATCCAATTATTTCTGTTTCTTTTTATTTTGAATACAATATTATTGGATTTAATATATAGGTACTTAATATGAAACGTATCATTTTCAAATAAAATTTTGAAATTTATCAGTTTTAGTGAATTTTCTGTTGGACATACAAATGATGTAGACACTATAGTATCATGTTATCATATTAAACTGTAATTTTAAATTTTAATAAGACGTATTGTCCATTGCCTAATATGATGATTGTGTACTCGAATTTTAGTATTGTGGTTAATTCATCTTTCACACCATTAAAAAACGATGTGTAAGATTTCTTAACTTACACCGTTTGGATCGGAACAAAAACGTAGTTGCATAGATATATTTGAATACAGTTAGTAATCATGTAACATGGACACAATCGTTTAAATAAAAAAATATTCCGTGTTTGTGATTAATTAAATACTTTGTAAAAATATAATTTTATCTAAAAATTATGCATCACGCGGGTTAACTAAATTCAACACAGACGCACACACGTAGAATATATACATAGAGTGAAATATGTGTATTTAATATGACAACAGCTCGAAAAACCTTTATATTCCGATGCCTATTGTTTTGCGTTGGGACGAAAGTGATTTATAGTTTCGAGATTTATCGTCTATTTAGGGTTTCCGATTCATTTTTCCAGGTGTTGGTTTTTAATTTTATGAGCGCCGCCACCGCCGAGGCATGACTGTTTGTTCCCATCACACTGCCTACCTAGGTATATATAACGGTTGATTTTAACTGCGTTTGACAACCACACAGAAATATATCGGCTTTCGCGCGAGGCCAAGTTTTGCGTTGTGTTCGGGGACGTGTGTATGGGTACTATTAGTAAAGAATGATTTTGGTTTTTTTCATTTATATATTATTTTTTAAAGCTCCGCATGGCCTTGGCATCGCCGATGAATTATTACGTTGCACCAACACGGTATAAATCATCCGGTTGCAAATAATAATTTATATAAACACATAATGATATACGCCACCGCACCACCTTGCGGTGTAATTATCATAATAAAACGCGGCGACGGATAAAGACTGCGGAAGAAAACCACCCCCCCCCCCTGCAGGGGTGCGGTATATACTATCTGGTATACGCATACGACCGCGTTGGCCACCACCACCACCACCGTCGCCACCGCCTGCACCACCATCGCCATCGGTACACCGGATAACTGGTGTCAGACATATTATATGGTGAACCGTTTTGCGACTTTCGTATGACGTCATATAATACTTACGAACAGTTGGGGTGGAACGATATGTGCAGTGCCTTTTTTCTTCTATATATTATATACGTAATATAGGTATGACGTATATTATATATATTATATGTATTATATACATGTGGGTGGACGGTCACACAAGCGCATCCGGAAAAAAACGATATCATTTCCGATATAAATTTCATAAATTTGAGCCAAAATAATTTAATATATTGTATAGTGCGTATGACGTTAATAATAATAGCTTTCCGACTATCATACTGCAACTGCAGCAGTAACTTGATTGCCATCTCGTAACAATTTAACGGGAAATGTAATATAACACACATATAGATGATTACAATATTATTTGTGCTCATTTCCATTTCGAAATGGGATTTTCTCGAAACACCGCGCCCGTCCGTGGTTCTATGTTATACAGCTACCGGGACGGAATTTCCGATAAGTGCATTTCCCTATGCACTAAGCAGAGTGATTTACCAGTCATGATCACCGCGAATTTTGCTTTTGACAATAATTTATTTATTTAAAATCTGATTTTTAGATTTTTTAAGAATTATTCTTTTACGACCATATTTTTAAACACCTGCCTTCTTGGATTACATACCTACATGATGGCCGAAAATAAACGGATTTCCTCTCTTTTTTTGGTTTTTGTTGTTAGTCTTTGAAAAAATAAATGTCTCTACCCTAGTAATGAAAACAACGTTGTATACCAAACGTCAACACTCGATATCACCAGATGTTTAACTGCTCATTATATTATTATTGGGTACCTCATTTTGACTTAATATACTAGTATTTCACTGTTATAATAATAATTTCATAAATATATTCTGGGAAAATTAAATTTGTTTTTTGGGTTCCTAATAATATAGTCAAACCTCTTAATACCGGATACTCTCCGACATTAAAATGTTGTATACTCTAATTAGATGTGTCCACTATTCAGAGGGTTCCGTTCGTAAAAAGTTTGTAGCTTGTTCCTAAAAAAACGTCCACTGTTTGGAGGTGTTGGATTTTCAGGGCCTTATAGAGGTGTATTTAAGGGGAGGTATCACTGCATTATCTATGTATTGTGCGTAAGTACTTACATATCAATACGCTGCATTGATTTTTTTTAACTGTGAAAATTAAGTGTTGCGCATTAAAATTAATTATGCATTGCTTATTTTTTTCAATTTTATATTTTTATAGTGAAAAAAAAATACTTAAACGAGATAATCGTGAAAATAAAGAAAGATTTATTTATTTTATAAAAATCAGCTTGAAAAATGTACATTTTAATAAATCGTTTATTATATTAACCTGTTTTGCTTATCCAAAAAGTTTGCCTCATTAGGCTGATTAGGGTTGCAGAGATCCTAACTTAATGATTTTATAAAGAGTATCAAGAGAGAAATTATAATAATATAGGCGTATTTTAATGGTCCAAATGTTTTTTTAATTGATTAATACAAAAGATATTGTATTCGTTTAAGCTTTAAATATTATGCTGAACGTATATTATAGAAATTATTCAATGTCAAAATGATTCGCGTACCTATATCTAATAATAATATATATTTTGGCGTACAATTTAGTATTATTTTCAATACGTATATGTCTGTAATATGTATAGAATATCTCAACAAAAACACTACGTGTAAAAAACCTAGCCAAGAAAACATAAAAACTCAAGTCAGAAAAGTTGCGATATCGAAAAGGGGCTAAGTAATTTCTTAAATTCGCATTAGTATTTAAATTGTTTATAATAGTTTGTATAGGTGTTTGATGAAGTGGGAGTCGACGTTAGCCCCACTACCGAGCTTTGAAGGTTTTCAAGAAGAAAAATTCGATACCTATCGATATGGAATAGTTACGTAGGTACTAACTCGTATCCAAGTATGAGTCCGATACGGGTTGGGTACGTATCGTTTGTATATTGCACGCGTGTAACTTATTGAACGCTTTTGAACTCCAATTTATTCCTAGAAAATGTCATTTGATTGCTTAATATTTCCGATTGCAACCGACCGCGACGCTCTGCGAAAATCGAATTATGCATAGCGCCGAAATCACAGCCCTGTTGGGAGGTGAAACATGGGCGGCGCATACAACACAAAAGACTAAAAAGTGACTCAAGACAACTTGAACATTTTTGGTTATAACTTTTCAGCCATCCAACCAATCCACTCGCGAGTTTTTCCGCTGACATCTGCACAATATTTGTGATCGATTGATACCTTGTGTGACCTTATGTGTTCAGCCGTTTGTTCTGTAGAGTGGACCAGCACAAATATTAATGCGGTTTTTCAATGGTAAGACTCGCTGGCTCGGCTTGTTAATATGCGTCTATTATGTTTTCTTCACTTAGCTTAGCGCCACTGCCGTCCCGTTGGATGGATAATAATATATTATAATGAACATTATTGTTGCGATAAATTAATGTTATCATTTCGCTGAGGTATTTGATCTAAAAACGATACCGCAGAAAACAAGTTGTAGCTTATTACTTTAAATTTTATTGTTGGTAGGGGTACTTCGAAGTTCGAGAGTATATACTTTGAATATTATAACTCTTTTAGACAGGATTACCGCACTTTGTAAGGGAAACACAGTTTAGATTATACGCATGCCACTTACAAAACCATTAGTCTTGAGTTTAAAAATCTTTATAATAATGTAGAATGTTTTTTTTTAAATATTGTCATTATTCCATTTTGTCGTATCTTTCATAATGCATTATAGCCCCTGAAAAACAGTAATGATTAAGGTCACGATGCGTTTAGATGGGTCGCGCTTACACGGAGCAAAATTGTAGGTAGAATATCGCTTACAACATTAATAATTATTAAATATTAAAATAATGCTAAATAAACTATGTATAGGTAAGTACGTTTATGGTGGGTAGGTGGTACCTACCTACTACCTAGTATATATACGAAACAACGGTTGCAAAAGTTTTGGTCGCGATTTCGGCAGACATTGATTGTGTTGTAGCGGTTTATGAATACATTTATTTGCATTCCATTTTTTAAATGTTAATAAACTGTACGAGCTTCATTTTCGGACGAAAAAAAAAAATAATAAATAGTTTAAAAATGTTTGTTTTGAGGAGAAAAATGGTTCATGCGTGACTGTATGTATATTCCAATCAATCCCGCCGTAAATATTTGTAATAACAATTTGGTGATCAATTATTGTTTTTCGCAATAAATTATATTTCGAGTGCGTTACGATACTAACGAGGTGTATTAGTAATTGAGGTTTTTAATTGAATAATTAATACCATTATGAAAGTGCCAGGTGAAATGATAATATTTTTTTTTATTTTTTTAGAAAACTGAACAAATATAATATTTTTATATGGCGTTGCCGTACTGTTACCGGTATTTCACGTACCTATGAATTGAAGTATTATAGTTTTTGGTTTATTATAATAATTATTCCACTGCAAAGAAACCATTTGTAGGTACAGTATGTAAAGCCATCGCGTCCATCGTTATAGTCGTTCATTTGTCTTGCACGATTTGTGGCATCCATTATCGTTTAATTATAAGTTATTATAATATGTTGTACGGTGAGTAATTAGTGCAAAGTTTTATAATGTTCACCTAATTTGATAGTTGTAAACGAAGTATTACTGAAAAAAATGATTGTAACTATTCATTGTAACTATCTATACTTTATTTATTGTAACTATTATATATCCTAGATATTTTCATTATGCAGTTTAATAACTACAATCCACGCGCATAATACCGGGTGTATTAAAGATTATTTTTTTGAACTTTGAGTCGTATTGAAAAAACTTTCTTTTGACATAATACAATTTAGCTGTATGATTGGTGGTGATTATTTGACATAAATTCGTCACACTAATGCATTTTTATTAATTTCGTATGATATAAAAATGTACTACTGCAGTATAAATATGACAACTTTAGTCTTCGCGACGTACGATCTATCCGTTTGTGAATTCATTATTAAATTATGGGTATTGAGTTCTAATTATATTCTTATTCCTAATCAAGTTTGATTTTTGGCATATTATAATAAATAGTTTAGTTTGTACACTTTCTTTGTTCGCGTACATCGTTAGGTCAGAAAATTGCCTACCTTATCGAAAACAGTTCTATTACATTTTTTCTATTTAGGTATACCTACACATTTAACTGAATTCAACACAAACATTCGGATTTATAAATTTAAAACAAAAGTTAAAATAACTATTAAGACATGTACCTATCACATAAGATAGGTATACTATAATGTTTGTTTTTGGTTTAATGAAACGACATAAATCATTTTCATATTCTTTTTTAAATAACATAGAAATATGTTATATTGTATATAGGTAGTTTAAAGCAGCTGGTCTCAAACTCTCAAACATGCATAATATTTTTTATCGTTTCGTATTATCCATTAATATAAAATGAAACTATAACACTATATACAATTTCAAATTTAAGAACTACGTATGTTTCTGAAAACAGTTCAAAAACATTTTATATTTATGTTTTTTATTTTAAAAAATGGTTAAAAATAGTCAGGTATATTTAAAGTAATAATTAGGGTATCTTATGCATCTATATTATAATAATTATTTAATGGGTAGAAAAAAATTGTGAAAATTGATTAACTCGGCTAATTTAATTTGCAGTATATATGAATATTAATAATAATTGTACTGCAGTCGTATGGTTCATTTCTTAGCAATAATTTACAGTAGGTAACATATAAATTATGTCATATTTGTTGGATAATTACGTTTGAAGTCGATGAATACCAACACTTGGCCGATCTATAGACTATAGAGGGGGTCAGTGGTGGAATAATTTGGTACATATTTTTGATGCTTTCGACGCTTTTACGATAATGGATATTAAATTCTTTCAATACCATTCGTTATCTGATAGTCTGATACTTTGATATGTATGGAAGTTGTACCCAATTTTTTAAAAAAATTGTTCAAAAAAATATTATTAACCTAAAAGACTCTAGAAAAGACTAAAATTCTAAATTTAATATAAATTACATAATTAAACACATATACCTATCTCGGGATAAATAATTGAATACCTAGACTAATAACATCGTAAATAGCACAGGTATCTAGGTATCTTATATTTAAAATATGTAAAACAATACTTTTGCCACACATAAAAATATTTTTGTACTGCTAGTGCTACATGTGTTGATACACTCCAATTACGTCATTGGAGAGGAACAGAAGATGTTTGCGTTTGGTCTGAAACACGAAACACCTACAAAATTAACTATACCTATGGCTATATAGACGTGTCGGGTTCTTATGGTTACTACACTCATTGTATGGATAATGGATTTAAGAAAATATCATCACAGACATACGAGTACGTTGGAAAATAAATCTGCTTGCTAATAGCTAATTCAACCGCTCTATTATATAATATCCATTTCTGTATGTTCCATAATTTTTATTTTTTATGTTAGTTTTACAGTTAAATACTTACTTATTTTACATTGTTATTGTTTCAAAATAAATTTACCTATCTATTTTAATCTTTTGTATTTCAATCGCTGATTAAAATATTAACTCAGTAAGTATTATTAAATATTTATGAGGTGTATGCATTGTATTCGTAATTGTGTTATAGATTTATACAATATGACGTGCAGTAAAACATCATCATTGCTCATATTAAATAATTTATATATGATATAATATTTTATAAGTAATAATGATAGGTACCTACCTATATGTATACTGTTATAAAACTTCTAAGTATAAGAAAATATTCACATGAATGCATAATACCATCTTAATATTATATAATTGACATTCCTATTCTCTCAATAATTCTCAACTAGCAATACATTTTCAAACGAAATGACACAATACTTGCATATGAAAGCTCTATTGAATCCAAATACTACAATATTCATTAAATGAAATCACTGCCTGGTTCAAAAAATGAACACAGTTGAACAAAGTTGAACATACACCTCACAAAAAATGAGAGGAATACTAAAGATTCATAACGACATGGTATTCACCTCTCATAAATATCTGGATCAAAATTCAATTTAAAAACTTTCACGCCAAGCTCAAAGACTTGGACGGATCACTACAATCCTGTCACTACAATCTAGAAAGCAAAACTCACAACAAAGGCTGTTGCAAGATATCCCCCTAACGGACACCGACGATTTAATTTATTCTGTTGATTTAACATCTATGTAGTTTAAATATCATTAATGGTAATTATTGACTACTCCCTTTATAATCACATACAATATTAATTGTATCTACCTACCTACCTAAAAAAAAAATATGATTATTAATTAAAAATATATTATACTTATAAGTTATATTAAAATATTAAAAATGTTTATTAGTTAAATGAAACATATTTTTTTCTTGCTCAAAATATCGGGGAAATTAAAGCTTGAAATGGTATATAGGTACAAGTCTTTGCGTCATAAAAGTTCTACTTTGAGTTTATAGCATACTATGCTATATTTCAAGTCAATATGCCCAACTTGCAAGACATTACACACAGAAATATATTAAAACTTTTTCCAATTTTCCAATAGAAACTCTACGAGCCAAGTAGAATCGTATTAATTTCTAATAACGATCAAAATAATTTTTAGAAGTTACATAAGTACTAAATATTATGTATACCATAAACAAAATTGGATGTATTTCTTTCTTGTGTTCTGAAGATAGTAATTACAAGTAAAAAAAACCACTTGAAAAATTGTTGTTTAAACATACTTATTTATTCGTCGATAATCTGCTGTAACAAGCTCATCAATCATTTATAGAGATAAAATAAGTGAAGAGATGATCTCATAAAACTATTAACTATAAACAGCCCTGAAAGAGTTTTATATGAAAATAAAATATAAAAGACAATTTCTTATAAGCAATAATCTTAGCATTTCTAATATATGAATGGGAATTTGTTAAAGGGGATCAAAGTTACATTTTTGACAAAAATAGTTTTGTTGTATATTATTCAATATTCATCTTTATTTATTCTTATAATTTGTAAATCAAAGACTGATTCAATACGCAAATATTATAATTATTACGCAAATAGAAATAAAGGAAAACGGTTTTTTGTTTCTCCTGAAAAGTAGTTGAAAGTGTACATGGGTCCCTTTTAACAAATTGCCATTCATGTATAATATAACTAAAGTTTAAATAAATAAATATCTTATATTATTGGTATCAGGTACCCCAAGTACTTTTGTTGTATTAAATAATTTATAATATCGTATTTTATTCTGTAAATATTCAACAATCACAATTGTATAAGAGGTACACGTAAAACTATTTTTTTTAAACATTTTTTTAGTTTAATACCTTGGTAATAATCATTTTATTATACTTATTATAATAAATTCAATATTTACTTTACTTTTAGGAATTAGGAATTATTTGTATATAAATAATATGTCAAATTAAATAATCGCCAAATAAATATTTAATATTAATGAGTTGCATAACGTAATTTTTAAAACAAAACTTTTATGTTACATAAAAACGCATATTATAAACGAAAAACCGGAGAAGTCGGTCTGATGTTTCGAGTGTACCTCTTCATTGAGTGGGTCAACGTTACTGATGTGTTAGTATTTGAACTCAATAAATGTTGCATATCAAGAACGATTATCAGCGGAGCGTTTCAGTCTCTATATTTAATAATTTATTAATATTAGGTATACTTCCATTTGTCCATGATTTATTTGTCTATTAGTTATACGGTATGTAAGTCAGTTTATTGTACCACATACGGCAGGATGTATAATTTAATTCCCTATTTTTAAACTAGTTACTACGAAGAAATTTCATATTTTGTTGAAGTTTCATGTATCTAATGTATCTATGTATCTATGCCAGTCGAGAATTATAAGCTGAGAAAACTAATTACATTTATGTTGAATATTATATTGTTAATAAGTTATTGTTATATACTCTTTGTTAAAACGAGTTTTCACAAGTCTCAATTTCAGTAAATAAATGTATA